>JBBPBX010005898.1:45336-70413 GCA_038048925.1 Garcialebias charrua
GAAGTGAGAAGCTCTGTTTTTATTGGCTGGTCAAAACTCTTTATTGGCTGGTTAAAGCTGCAATATGCAGTTTTTGAACACGCTGGCAGAAGCATTTTGAACAGAGACGTTTCTGGTCCCTCCTCACTCAGAGCCATATATGGCTCAGCTCCAACTTGCTCGCGCTGCAGCCTGGAATGCTCCGCCTCCACTACGTGCCGCTGCAAAGTTCTGTGATTATATGTTAATAAAACATTCTAAAAAATAAAATAAAAACATGGAGCACTGGTCCAACAAAACAAAAACACCCTGAAATCTGCATAGCTTCACGCAGCCACGTTGGACATGATTTAATTCGCTCGTGACAAATTAATCCACTTCCTCATTTCTGTCAGTGGAGGTCTGGAGGAAGAAGCGATCACTTGCCTTTTGGCAAAAAAAACAAAAGAAAAGTCCAGATCAGGGATGAAGAAGGGGAATTTAATACATTTGTGTCTCATACAAAACAGTTTTGCATCGCTTTGCTATTATTTAAATGAGAACCTGCGCGGCCACTGTGCGGCCACTGTGCGGCCACTGCGCGGCCACTGCGCGGCCGTTGCGGGCTCGTTGCGGGCTCGCTACGGGCTGACAGGCGGGGGCGTGGGTTAGGGGGTGAGAAGTGAGAAGCTCTGTTTTTATTGTCTGGTTAACCGCGGGGCGCTCTGGTTTTTATAAATGCTTTTATTACCACCGGGAGACGCCAGAGGACTATAGTTTTTTTCAGAGATTACATGTCTAACATCCATCTATAAGGAGATAGTGGCAGAGTGAAGAAATATGTTTAAAAAATAAGTTACATACTGAAGCTTTAAGGACGGGTCACTGTGTGTTTTTATAAATGCTTTTAGAGAAGCAAGGGGACTATAGTTTTTTTCAGAGATTTCTTTGTCTAACATCAGTCTGTCAGGAGATAGTGACAGAGTGAAGAAATGTGTTAAAAATATATTGTTAGAAAAGTTACAGACTGCACTACAAAACTGCAGACAGCACCTTTAAATGGCAAATGGACAGCACTGTACTTATATAGCACCTTTCTAGCTTATCAAGACAATCAAAAGATCTTTACAACACAATCTGTGCCCTCATTGACCCATTCATACAGCATCTACTAGATCTCTACAAATCTAACAGAACAAGTACCGGTAATTCTTAAGCTAATCAGAGATTTCGATCACATTCATACACTGATGGGACACTCAGACAATGAGGGGTTCAGAGTCTTGCAGTCACATGCCCAAGTATCCCTGGGCATGTGACTGCAGGTGGTTTGAACCCCCAACTCTTGCATTGGAAGACGACAACTCTAATCACTCAGCCACAGTCGACCATTACAGTACATTGTTACCTTGTTCAGGGTTCTTTGTCATTCTGAGGTGGAACAAAATTCTGTACTCAAGGTCCCAGTTACATCCAAAATAGCAAAAATATAAAGTATAAAAAGAAACAGTATACAAGGATCTAAGATATATGCTAAACAATAATGATGTATATGATATGGTAAATTAAACAGCAGCTTGAACAATTGTATGCTTAATGGTGCATTCAGACCTAACAGCGTTTCAACGGCAGGAGCGTCCAGTTTACATGCAAAGTCAATGGGGGACGCGCTTCCAGCCGCGTCTTGGCGTCTTGCGTCACATCGCGTGCGTGTTGAGCGTGCTGGAAAGCGTTTTCCGTGCACGTGAACCGGCTTCAGCCTCCAAACCACGCATTCACCATGCTGAAGATTTCGCCGTTCAAACTTTCAAACGCCGCTCAACTCTACCTGATTGGTTGGTGTGTCAACCAATCAGGGAGAGTCGGGGGGAGAAGAGAGGGGGAGAAGAGAGGGGGAGAGTCCCTATGTGACGCGGAAACGAGGGGGCGGGGGTATTGCGCAACTATGTGACGTATTGTTTGTGGGACACAGAAAAGACCCGCGAGGTCGTGTACTATGGAAGAGAAACTCATTGTAGCTGTGTGTTCGCGACAAGTCCTTCACGACCAGTCAAGTCTGCTCCACAGAGACAGAAATAAAAAGCTCCTCGCCTGGCGGAGTGCAGTGAGGACTCTGTATACCGGTAAGCTCCTCCCACACACCCCGCAGCAGTTTCGCGTTCTGGCGTTCTGGTCTAAGTAGGTCTGGACACCAAGTGCGTCCACTTGCGTGCGTGACGAGCTTTTTGGAAGTTGAAACGCTGTTCGGTCTGAATGTACCATATTGGATAAATTAAAGGTTGATGCTTAAAGCTAGTTGTGCCGTTTTGTGTGTTGCTATATGTTGCAACTTCTGGTTGCACAAGTTTAGTCTTTCTTTGTTATGGTCAGTTAACATAAAAATTATTTTGTACAAAGTGTTTACAAGGTTGTATAATGTAAAGCAGAGTGCTACATCTGTAGCATCTTAGATGGCGCGACTAAATTGCACGCCGCTAGCTTAGCGCTACTTTCTGTTGTGCCGAGCTCTACAAAACGGTTACTGAATCAAGTGTTACGTGATGTTTAACAGCCTGTTAAAATACACCAGAATGCAGGAAATGGCATCCAAATTATTAAAAAAATTCTGGGAGGGGGCCCCAGACACACACACCACAACCTGCCCCACCCATTATAAATGCTCCTGATACCACTGGCCATCTACCAGTAATTGTTAAAACCAAGAGCCATTATCGGCACTGGGGTTTAAGCACCCCTAAAGATCAGATCCTACAATCACCCCTGGTCTGAATATTGCTCAATATTCTCATGAATTGATTTGAGAAAATAGATTAGAGATGAAAATTACCTTTGGTGACTTGTCTGACAAGGATCTGCATGCATCCACATCAGCAGCCTGACAAGAAATCTCTTTGGAGACCTGAAATGTAAAGAGAAAATCACTGAATGTGAGATTGTTCATACTGTACAAATCTCTGTCCTCCTTATTCATGCACCTTACATGTTGAGTATTACACAGGACATGTGTGTCTGAGGACATGTGTGTCTGAATCAGTGACAATTTTAGCTTCTTTAGGGGTGCTCAAGAGCAGGTGCAAAATAAATAATAATAATAATTAAATAATTTATTTTAAATACGATTCCATGCCGATCGTGTGGCTTACCCATTTATCAGCCAATTGTGTGTCATGTCCAATATCATTTTGAAAAACCACGATAGAGCAAATCATCGATTAACAAACCGCAAAGTAGCGAGGGACAACTGTAATGTGATTGTGTTTCTGTAAAATCTGCTTTTTTTAGGCACTATGCTCTTATGGTTTGACTATATTTAAACTCTGTATACTACAACTTGATAAACCTTTCAAAATTGTGTCAATAGCTGATAGAATGACAAGTGACAGTGTTGTTACACTTCAAAATACCTTGCTTCTCCACAGCCAGTCAGAATCACCATAATTATAAGTGATTTCTTCACCTGTACCAATGTCTTTGAGTGCAAATAAACAGAGATGGGGTCTTCCATCCACTCTTATAACTTTCATTTTGCTGTTTGGGTTCACCTCATCATCCTTTACCAGTCTCCCCAACGATCCATCCTCTCTGGCAGCATCAACACTGAAATATAAAGTATGCAACAAAACAATTACAATATGTAAAGGAAAGGATTTGGATTAAGATTTAGCTTGTCTGAAGAATATTCCTCCACCAACTCAAACTATTCATCTGGCACTGCATTTCATAACTGAAACCGCCTTTACTGATGAGAAAATGTTTGCATCTCTGTGTTTAGATACAAATTTAGAAGGAAAAAAAAAAGTCACATACCAAAGCTGTTGTCCATTGAACTGGAAATCAAACAGAAAATCTTTGAGTGCATCATGGTGAACTTTCAATCTGTTTTCTTGTTCCTTTCTGCTTATGACTTCCCCTCTGTACTCAATAAGGAAATCTCCTTTTTCAAAGTGCTGGCAGCTGAACACACCCCGACCTGAAAGTACACATAGTAAACAAAGTAGAATAATAAACTTCAAACAATGCAGAGCTTTCAAATAGTAGAAATAGAGATTAACTTTGTTCAAAATCAGTTAATTCAATTTGATGTCTTTTTGTGATTATTTAAACATTTTTTGTTAATTCAGTGGTGAAATGACTCCTTCACTACCAAATTGTTTCTGTGGATTAATCCATAAACATTTTGTTTAATAAATAAAGTATCTAGATATATAATTATCCCCCCCACCAAATAAAAATAATAATAATAATCCAACATAACAGCTTCTGGGCAGCACAACTAGTAGAGCTACTGCTTCCCAGTGAGCAGGTTACCCTGGTTCAAATCCCAGTTCAGGGGCCTTTCTGGGTGGAGTTTGCATGTTCTCTCCGTGCATGCATGAAAACATGAATGTTAGGCTAATTGGTAACTCTAAATTGTCCCTAGGTGTGATTGAGAGAGAGAGAGAATGGTTGTTTGTCTATTTGTCTCTGTGACGGACTGGAGACCTGTACAGGTGTCACTGTGGTGGGACTGGAGACCTGTCCAGGTGTCACTGTGGTGGGACTGGAGACCTGTCCAGGTGTCACTGTGACGGACTGGAGACCTGTCCAGGTGTCACTGTGGTGGGACTGGAGACCTGTCCAGGTGTCACTGTGGTGGGATTGGAGACCTGTCCAGGTGTCCCTGTGATAGACTGGAGACCTGTCCAGTGTGTATCCCGCCTCATATACAGTACAGTGATGGCTGGACATGGGCACAAGCGACCCCCACGGCCCAAAAAGGAAGAAGTGGGTAAAGATGAATGGATGATAACAGCTTATATTTTGAGCAGTTGCTCGTCTCCTTTAGAATAAGATGTTCTGATCATAATGATATAATGATGATCATACAACATGATCTATAGGCCTACTCCTAAAGTGCAGTTTAAAAAATATTTTAAAGCTGGGGTATGTAAGATTGTAATGTAGTCTGTAACTTTTCAAACAATATATATTTTAACATATTTCTTCACTCTGTCACTAGATTGATGTTAGAGAGGTAATCTCTGAAAAAACTAAAAAAAAATATTGTCCCCTTGCTTCTCCAGGTGGTAAATAAGCATTTCTAAAAAGAAAAAGTGACCCGCCATTTTCCAGCCAATAAAAACAAAGTTTGTAACCAGCCAATAAAAACCGAGCTTGAATTTGAATCAGCCAATAAAAACAGAGCTTGAATTCAAATTTCAACAGACCACAAGGGGGCAGAGCCATATATGGCTCTGAGGGGGAGGGATCAGAATGCTTTGCTTGTTGAAATTTTTTCTAAGTGCTGCTGTTCTACAGAAACTGCAGACTGAACCTTTAATAGTAAAAAATATATTTGTGTAAAACTCTGGAAACCTTTGCATAATAAACTCACAACTCACCTTTAAATGAATTAATATATTTTACATTGTAGGATATTAGGGTCAGGTTAAACTGACACACTTTACCTTAATTAATTACTTATTCAGGTTGAATAGTAATTCACGGATTCCATTTCTTTTCAGGATTACCATAACACTCTGTGACCATGAATGATGGATGATGAAACAAAGTGACAATGGAAACGTTAAAGGTATTGTGACATGATTTTGTAAATTTGAATATTTGTCAGAACATATATATCTTATATCATTGAGCTCTGGTCGTTTTTGCATAATAAATTATAAACATATTAAAATTTTATTCGAAATTATGCTAAATTTTTCTCTGGTATTTGCTGGGATACGCCCCTGAAATTCCGCGCATTTCCGCAATACGTCATCACCAGTCGTCGTCACCAGTCATCAACGTCACAACGGGCAGAAGGCAGAGCCTTGCCCGTTTATTAGGTGTGTTAACTGCTTGCCATACAGATTCATTTCCTGAAGGATCGCCTTTTATTTGTGTAACTTGAAAAATGCCGTCACGTTGTAGTGCATTTGTGTGTTCTAATATCAGCAGTGAACAAGTGAGCCTTCACAAATTTCCAAAAGATGACAAACTTTGTCAAGAATGGACCAGACAAGGACCGGTGGGTTCCAGGAGTCCTATGTCTGCAGCGACCATTTCACTGCCGATTGTTTTCAGCACCTGGTATAAAAGAATCTTTAGGATTACCATTAAGATTCAGAAGACTTTTAAAACCGGATGCTATTCCTACTATTTTTAAAAGAAAATCTACAGAAGAAAGTCCCACAGGAGCTACCATGTCGAAACAACGCAGGGACCATCGGAAGACTGTCCAGGAGATGAGTAAGTCTTTGTGTAAACATAATCGGAGGTGTGTAGTGTTTTAGATTATAAACTATTTATTTTACGTGAGTTCATGTTGTTTTACTTTATACACTTTGAGTGTATAAAGCCAATTATCACGGCAGATTATGTTTGTTCGCTGCTAACAAGCTAGCCGAATCAGATAGCTAACACAGGCCACGTTGCTAATGATGTATTTTTAAATTATGTCTGCGCCATCAGGTAACATCTGTAGTTTCCTTCTATTCGGGGAGGGATATTAATGAGAGTTTTGGATGATTTACTGTCTTAAAATGATATATCGCTGACGCAACCGGTAATAAGCCGACATAGCAGCTAACAAACATTAGCCGAGTGCCCGGAGCAAACACGTTGCTAATGATGTATTTTTAAATTATGTCTGCGCCATCAGGTAACATCTCTCGTTTCTTTCTATTCGGGGAGGGATATTAATGAGAGTTTTGGATGATTTACTGTCTTAAAATGATATATCGCTGACGCAACCGGTAATAAGCCGACATAGCAGCTAACAAACATTAGCCGAGTGCCCGGAGCAAACACGTTGCTAATGATGTATTTTTAAATTATGTCTGCGCATCAGGTAATTCTTTTTATTCGGGGAGGGATATTAATGAGAGTTTTGGATGATTTACTGTCTTAAAATGATATATCGCGGACGCAACCGGTAATAAGCCGACATAGCAGCTAACAAACATTAGCCGAGTGCCCGGAGCAAACACGTTGCTAATGATGTATTTTTAAATTATGTCTGCCGATCAGGTAATTCTTTTTATTCGGGGAGGGATATTAATGAGAGTTTTGGATGATTTACTGTCTTAAAATGATATATCTCAGACGTGACCGGTGTCAGGGACTCTTGTTAGCCAAGATAGCTTCTAAAAATATTAGCCGAGAGCCCGGAGCAAACACGTTGCTATGTATGCATTTTTAAATTATGTCTGCGCCATCAGGTAACATCTGTAATTTTTTTATTCAGGGAGGGTTTATTAATGAGAGTTTTGGAAGATTTACTGTCTCAAAATGATATCTCAGACGCGATAGGACATGCTCCGCCATTATTATTTAAATGCACGTTGGAGCGTGCCTTCCCGTTGTCACGTCAAGATGATGTTTTGCGGAAATGCGCAGATTTTTAGGGGCGTATCCCAGAGAAAAAAACTACCATAACTTGGAATAAAAATTTAATATATTTATAATTTATTATGCAAAAACGACCAGAGCTCAATGATATAAGATATATATGTTCTGACAAATATTCAAATTTACAAAATCATGTCACAATACCTTTAAATATAGTTGACATGTCAGAGACACTGTCTTTTATTTAACAATAAATCACTAAATTTAACAGCATTACAGTTGATTGACTGATTTCAATTTCTTGCAAATTAAACTCATCAGCAAATTTAATTGTAAACCACAGACATAAGTAATGAGGATGACAGTATTACTTTTATCTGTAGGCTCTTTTCTTAAAGTTTAGTTACCAGCTTAAAATGATAAAGGGATAGGTTTAAGAGACATTGGTCAAGGATGGAGAGATGGAAGTTTAAAGGAAGTTAATTATGTTGAGTGTAACCAGGCTGACACTTTTCCAAACCAGATCCAGCTGGACTTCCTCGCACGCTCAGTAAACAATCAGCGACTCTTTACCTGGTGACGTTCACGTCTCTGGTGATAAGAGTTGAGAAGCAGTCGTGGACATAACCAGATCGTGGGTCCAGTAAAAGTCCAGTTGACTTCAGCGTGTTTACTGATTCAACATATCGTTGAAGCTCGATTTTCCCGGCAGAAACAAATGCCACGTCCTGATTGGTTTCAAAATAAAATGTTCAGAAAGGAAAATTCTTTCAAAATTAGAGCTCTGGGCTTGAGTGAGTTACAGCAAGCTTTGCTGTAACCCTGGCTGAGAAACGCAGGTCTAATTGGCATCTGACCAAACGTCCACAGCTTTGGAAGAGAGAGCATGCCAGCTCTAACTGTCTATTCCAACTGAAACGTTCACGGAAGCAAACGCTTTTTCTAAAAGTGTTGAGATCAGAAACTCAGTCTCTTGATTGGTCGTGGACCAGTGGAAAGGAGTTAGAAGTGAGACTTAGAAAGTCAAGGCTAACAGAGTCTGTTTAAAAAAACGAATTGTTTTGGGAGGACAGGACAGAGCGGCAACTTTTCATCTACGACTTGATTCACCGTCTCAAAACAATTTAAACAAAGACTGGAAGATCATTCTGACATTGTTGCACTTTAACAGTTCTTGACTAAGAGAGGAAAACATACCAGCATAGTAATGATCACTCACATATTAAGAATATACTGCTCATATGAACAACACATTCTTGTATTAGAACATAATTAAAAGAGTGGAAATAGTGTCTTTGTGAGAGATCATGTTCTTAGACTCCAACTAAATGGAATAAAATGAGTTAAATGTCTGTTTACTGAGAGGGTCAGTAAAAATGTATCATTGGGACAGTTCAAAGAGACGTAGGTATATCCCGCATCTCAATTAGACCAAGGTCAGGTCCACTACATTTCCCCCCCTTTTCAGATTCAGATTCAGATTCTGTTTATTATCGCCATTGTCAATGAACAGGATTCACAGACTAGGAATTTGCTTCGGCATAACGGTGCATAAAATATAGAAACATAAAACATAAAAAACAAACCATGAACCATAAAACATCAATACAATATTCAGTGAACAAAACCTACTAAAAAACAGCGCAATTAGAGTGGTGCAATCAAAATACAGTGATACAGTACAGTGATTCCCAATCAAAATACAAAATACAGCGACCAAGGCAAGTCATTTTGGGAGTCATCGCCCGTTCCTGGGGAGGAGTTCCAACACAAAAGGATACCACCAAATGTCTCTGATCTTGATGTATTCCAGCAAGTGAGAGGAAAAAATTTATAATCCAATAATGTTTTTGGAAACTCCATACTGTATGTACGTAATCCCATTGTGGCAAACTTAGTCTGTTATCCCTTGGAAAACAAAGTTTATAATCCAAGCGGTAATTCCACAGCAGTAATTCCACAATGATTAGAATTGTTGATTGATCAGCAACAATTGTTTTTGAATCAGCAAGTAGAAGGGATCCCTCGATTGACGCAGAGGCGGCGACCCTTGGATGAAGGTTGAAGACCAACGTTGGAGTTGCAGGTCCTGACATTGAAGGTTGTTGGCTGGATGGTTTCCAGTCGGTGCCACTCTGGTTCTATGTGTCATGCAATTATGTGGTTTTAGGTGGGCTTATGATTGAGTTTTTACATTAAAGCTGCACTATGTAACTTTGTAATGTAGTCTGTAACGTTTCTAACAATATATTTTTAACATATTTCTTCACTCTGTCACTATCTACTGAAAGACTGATGTTAGACAAAGTGATCTCTGAAAAAAACTAGGGATGCACCGATACCGATACCAGTATCGGGTATCGGTTCGATACCACGTGCGTTTACTCGTACTCGTACTCATATAAGGGCTCCGATACTACAGGACCGATACCAGTTTCATTTCATTTCATTGACTATGTAAGAGTTCAAATGTAAAACTTTTTTTTTTTTTGTACAAGTTTGGACATTCTTTAAGCCCTGGCTGAAAGTATGTCCAAACTTGTAAAAAAAATAAAATGCCTCTGCGCGCGCACTGAGCCGTGCGGCTTCAGTGTTCTCCTCCTGTGTGTCTGCTCCTCCTCTGAAGGCTGCTCGCGCTTTGGTCCGCAGGCTGGAGCGCGCGCGCGCTGCGCGTGCACTGTGCCGTGCGGCGAAATGCGTTTACAGTGTCGCCTCTGTGTTTATGGTTGACGCACCGCGGCGTTCTCCAGTGTGTTCGCTCCTCCTGAGTCCTCCCTTTCGAGTGACAGAGCGCAAGGTACGTGTTCCAAATGAGCGACCGGAAAAAAGACAGAGCAGTGCAGGTCTTCTGTGTGTGCGCGCGTGAGCTGCAACAAACTCCGTTGGCTGCAGGACTCTGTGTTGATGTGGGGGGTGCAGCGAATCAAAGCGCAGCCCCCCCCCACACACACACACACACTGTTGAACACATAAACAATCCCCCCTCCCCTCCCATCTGACAGAGGCTCCTGCAGGATTGAACGGAGTTCAGTGACAGCTGGGGTGACAGCTGAAATAAGAAGGTTGATTTTCAATCTGGGGAACATGAATAAGTAAAGTTAAATAAAATAATAAAATCTGTAGTTAAATAAAACAGGTTTTTGAGCTGCATGCATTCAACTGGGTCTTGTTGCTCTCTAAACTACAGTAGTTATTGAATCAAGTTACTTATGTAGGTAAACATAGATGTTTAACCCTTTAAAATACACTTGCTTGTTACTTGAAGCTGAATTGTTTAAAAACAGTTTGCACTTTTCAGAGAGCATTTTTAATAAACGTTGGCAAAATGTTACGATTTTATTTGATCAACAACACAAAAAAGTTTCAGGCTCAGGATTTTTTTTAAGTTTAAGCCCTGTACAGATTACCAATACTGTAGTAATGTACTTTGTTTATTTATGTTTGAAGTGTCTAATGAAAATAAACAGTTTAAGTTAATTAGAATGATTTAAAAAAAAAAAATTAGTACTTGTATCGGTACTTGGTATCGGCAAGTACTTTAATGTAAGTACTTGTACTCGGTTTTCAAAAATCTGGTATCGGTGCATCCCTAAAAAAAACTATAGTCCCCTTGCTTCTCTATCAGCATTTATAAAAACACTAAAAACACAGAGTGACCCATCCTTAACCAGCCAATAAAAACAGAGTTTGTAACCAGCAAATAAAAACAGAGCTTGAATTTGAATCAGCCAATAAAAACAGAGCTTGAATTTGAATTTCAGCAGAGCCTCCCCCTCAGAGCCATATATGGCTCTGAGGGGGAGGGATCAGAATGCTTTGCCTGTTGAAAATTTTTCTAAGTTCTGCACTCTACAGAAAGTTACACATAGCACCTTTAAGCCTTACCTATATGCACCTGCTGTGTAAGCTATCATGATTTAGATCAGCTACAATTACCAATTAAGGGGTTCAAAATTAGAAATGGGGATCTATACCTATAGAAGGTTCAGGAGGGCTTCTGTAACGAAGGCCTCTTCTTCCAAACTATTCCTCCATTCATAACTTAGTCTAAGTTAGAGCTAAAATAGAAAAAGAAAATATAGTTTGGTCTAAATGTCTGTTGTCCTTTAGACTTAACGACGTAGGTTTATGGTTTTTCTTTTTTTTTAATTTGGAGACTATGGCGAGACTTATTTTTAAAAATCTAGGTAATCTCTCGAACAGAATTGTTCGAGTAAGCTTAATTTGGAAAGTTGTGAGATCAGTGTAGATTAAAGTACCTAAGGTAGCCGTAATCTAAAATGGCTCTTCAACGATTGAGATTTAACAAAACAAACTGCATGTTGCCATAGTTAAATCCATATAATTCATTAACCAATGTTAACACAAAACCTCTTTTGGCTGGGAGTGTTCAGAACCAAAACAATATCTCAAATACATGTAATGACAACAGTAATGACTAAACAAAAAGGAAAACGTTTCACTGCTTCGACACACTCTTGTCGTCAGATTCCAAAATGCAACGCACAAGAAAAACAGGTCTCAACTTTATAACCGATGTCAAATTAAATCCCATGGATTTCAGAATCTGTTGGAATCCTGGCAAAAACCAATGCAGATTTGTTCCTGTCTTTGATTTTATACATCTACCTTATGTTTTGCTAGTTTTTTGATACTTTGTTAAAAAAAAAAAAAAAAAATTCTCTCTTTTGTTTTCTATTGTTTATTGTTTGTTTGTTTATTGTTTATTGTTTAAGGAAATTCTACCATTGCTGTTCATTGTTCTTTAGTTTTAGCAGGTCGCTTTCGTAAATGAGCCCATGAGGTTCAAAAGATTTACCTGACTAAATAAAGGTTGAATGAAACGGTTGTTAAGGCTAGTTTTTTGTTGTGGGGTTTAGACTTAGCGTTTCTAAGTTCAAGTTGGACAATGCGACTTATAGGGCAGAAAATATGGTAGTTCAAACCTGATTACCGTATTTGTCGGAGTATAACACGCAGTTTTTTTGCTCATTTGAATGTCCTGCGTGTTATACACCGAAACATGTTATTTATGGATTTTTTTCCCTATATTTTTAGACCCATTTTTGGCTCTGATTTCGCCGTTTTTCATTTTGGGCAAAAAAAAATGGTGCAGTACCACTTTTGTCCGCTAGGGGGCCATTTCCAGACAGTTTCTAGCTCATGTGTCCGAAAAAAGCCTCCTCTGGTCGGACTGACTCTGTCGCTGCCCGCCTCCTGCTCTGGATGTAGCTGCTGTTAGCTGTGAGGTTCGCTGTTTTTGTTAGCAAGATAACTCAAACCACTCCGCAGATTTTCTTGAAACTTACAGAGCGTAATTTGGTGGTCATTTACAAATTATTAGCTGTATAAGACATTTGAGATAAATTTAAATTTTTTATAATTTTATTTTAGTAGCGCACGCAACCAATTTAGAAGAAGTCAAACCGAAACAATTTATAATCCAACAGATTTGACCATTTTGCGAAACGGTTAAGCTCAGGAACACTTGTGCTATAAAGTCAGCTAAGAAATATATTTTTTAAGCGTTTATTTAGCTAAATTTAAAGAAATAAAGCCGTCCCACCCGCCTGCATGCAAATCGACAATCTACTTTTTTAAATCCAGCAGATTTGACCATTTCGTGAAACGGTTAAGCTCAGGAACCCTTGTGCTATAAAGTCAGCTAAGAAATTTTTTTTTTCTCGCAAAGAAATAATTGTTTTTACTGTGTTTTCTTGTGAAGTCCTTCGTACTCTCTCACTTCTGTGGCCGCCATTTTAAGCAGGGCAAATGAGGCGCTGACGCGACGCGTAGCGGTGATGCATAATAGATGCGCGTTATACATCGAAGCATGTTATTTACAGATTTTTCCAATTTATTGGCAATAATTGGACAAAGCGTGTTATACACAGGAGCGTGTTCAACTCTGATGAATAGTTTATTTACTAACTTGTGTTTGGACGACCTTATTATCCCATGAAGTCGGTGAATTTGTGAGATCTTTGTCTTTTGTGGAGTCATTGAACGCCTTGTAAGGTTTGATCTGATTTCGATGTACCCATTTAACAATTGGCTCTTTACGGCCTTTGCTGATTTTGATTCCGTAGACAGCTGAGGACACTTTGTTATCAAATGAGGTCCAGTCCACCTGGGCATTAGTTTGCGGGAGAGTTCCAGTCCCGGACTCTCCTTTCCCGGTTGTGGGGGCGAACGTATAGTACCAGACTCTGTCTCCCACTTGGAGTTCATTGTGAGGCCTTCTGGTCATAGTACGCCTTGCGTCCTTCAGCGGATCTTTCCAGGTTTTTCTGGGCGAAAGCAAAAGTGTTTCTGAGGTGTACATTCAAGTCTTTCATGTATTGTTGTGTGGTGTAGGCTGTCACCATGGCGGCGTCACCTGGTTGGTACAACAGGTGTAGAGGGAGTCATTTATCGACCGGTCATCATCTCGAAGGGAGATGCCAGTTGATGTGTGTGGAGTGGCCCTAATGGCCATGAGGACCAGAGGGAGTTTCACGTCCCAGTCCTTGTGGTTTGCGGCTACGCATTTCTTTAAAATACTCACCACAGTTCTGTTTGCTCTCTCTACTTGTGTAGGGATGCACCGATCCACATTTCTCACTTCCGATCCGATACCGATACTTAATAACTCAGTATCGACCGATACCGATACTTTCCCGATCCGATACTGTTCAGGTATTTGACTCTGTATAATGAAACTTTTGCACCCAAACTATTCATTTTAACATTGTGTGAGATAAACCCAATGAAGACACTCTTAAGCCTTACAATAGGGAACCCCCTTATTGTAAGGCTTAAGAGTGTCTTCATTGGGTTTATCTCACACAATGTTAAAAAGGGCAGTCACAGATTGTGATTGAACACAAGTGCTCTTTGAAGCTGGATCGGAAAAGTATCGGCAGGTTTGATCCGATACCCGATACTTAAATAATGCTGGTATCGGATACCGATACCGATACTGGATCGGATCTGCCCCATCCCTAATTGTCCTGAAGCTTGTGGGTGGTAGCCAATATGGAAATCGGCTTTGACGCCTAGCGTCTTCCACAGTTCTTTCATCACTTTCCCTGTGAAGTGTGTACCTTGGTCTGAGTTCACCCTAAGGGGGAGTCCAAACCTTGAGAATATACGATTCATTAACAACATAGCAGTGGTTTGTGCTCTGTCATTAGGGGCTGGTAGGCATTCTACCCATTTGGTAAATGCACAGGTTACTTTGAGAAAATATTTATTTCCTCTAGAGCTCTTAGTTAATATGCAATAAATATTACTTAAAATAGATCATTGGAGATGAAAATTACCTCTGGTGACTTGTCTGACAAGGATCTGCATGCGTCCACATCAGCAGCCTGACAAGAAATCTCTTTGGAGACCTGAAATGTAAAGAGAAAAATCACTGAATGTGAGATTGTTCATACTGTACAAATCTGGCCTCCTTATTCATGCACCTTACATGTTGAGTATTACACAGGACATGTGTGTCTGAGGACATGTGGTATAAAAGATATACTTTTTATACGTTTTATACTACTATGCAAAAACTCAGGACAGTATTACACTTATTATTTCATTTTATGCTTATGTTCATTGGGTGTTTGGTGTTTTAGGGGTGTTTGGTGTTTCAGTGTTGGTGTAAATTTTCATACTTTTATACTATTATGAAAAAACTCAGGACAGTGTTACACTTTTACTATTTTATGCTTATGTTTATTAAATGTTTCAGTGTTTAGTGTTTAGATCAGGGGTGGGCAATTATTTTTTCCATGGGGCCACATGAGAAATAGAAAATATTGTGGGGGGCCGGGCAAAATGACATAATTCAATACTGCATATTAATAGTATTTCTTTATTAAAAGCAGTAAATATCATTGTTTAGACAAACTGGTAAAAGTATTAGTTGTGATTAATCAACAAAATAAAAAACATGAGTGGACATTTTTTAGGGCTAACGTTGTCTTGTGACTTGACACCCTTACGGGGGCCGGTCAGAGTCAACCAAAGGGCCGCATGTGGCCCTGGGGCCTTACAATGCCCAGGTCTGGTTTAGATGGTTACTGTTGCACCGAGGGACTGAGAGAAACGCAATTTCGGTCCTGTGTATGTCCTGTACATATTGCAGTTTATGTTTGTGTTTATGTTTATTAAATTTGTTCATTTTTTTTACAAAAGAAACAATACAAGACAATCTCATAAATGATATTGTACAAAATATAAAAAAAATGAAAGGTAGCAGAAAGAAGAATAAATCTTATTATATCTGCCCCTTACTTCCAACAATCAGATTAAACAACAATAATCAACCATGTAAACAATAATAATCTTCAACCAACTTTTTTCCAACAATCAGATTAAACAATAATAATCTTCAACCAACAGTACAAAATGACTAACTCTTTTCTAATTTTCTAACTAATACAATACACATTACGCTATTTCACATATTTTTTAACACATTTGTTTTGATCATTTTCTTAAATGTAAACATTGACTTGGCATTTTTAACTACATTCTCCAAGCCATTCCATTACAAACATCTCTGTCCCCTTAAGATTATAACAACTTTGTCTTTTAACAAAATGCATTTGGATATTTAAAGGCAATAGCATTATTTTGAGCTCTATACATAACTGATAAAATATTATAGTCTACCAAATCATGGAACTTCAATAACTTTAGTTGATAAAATAATGTATTTGATGGATGACGGTAATGTTTTCTAGTGATAATTCTTACAGCTCTTTTCTGTAATACAAAAATAGGCTTTGTGATTGTTTTACACGCATTCCCCCAAACATCAATACAATAGATTAAGTGTGGAACAATGATTGTGTTATACAACAAATACAGAGCTTTATCATTCAATAGGTCTCTGACTTTGTACAGTACTGCTATCGATTTAGCTATTTTTATTCTTACAGAATTTATGTGTTGTTTCCATGTCAGTTTGTCATCAATGATAACACCCAAAAACTTCACCTCACTCACTCTACAAATCTCAACATCCTCAATTTTGAGTGGAACATCAACAGTTTTCTTTTTATTACCGAATATCATGTAATTAGTTTTTTCTAGATTTAATGATAATTTATTTATTTTAAACCAAGTTTGTATCTTGACAAATTCTGTCTTTATCAATTTCAACATTTGTTCTATATCTTCACCTAAACAGAAAAAAGTGGTATCATCAGCAAAAAGTACACATTTAAGGAGTCCTGACACATTTACCAAGTCATTCACATATAAAATAAAAAGCTTTGGTCCAAGTACAGAGCCTTGGGGAACTCCACATGTGATATTACAGAGGTCAGATCTTACATCATTTATTTGTACAAATTGTTTCCTATCTTTTAAGTAGCTAGATACCCACTGTAATGCTGGTCCTCTAATACCATATTTGTTCAGTTTTTCAAGGAGAATGGTGTGATCAATAGTATCGAATGCTTTTTTTAAATCAACAAAAATACTGATACAATATTGTTTTTGATCGACAGCAGTAGTTATTTGTTCCATTAATTCCATGAGAGCCATTGATGTAGAGTTTTTTGATCTAAACCCATACTGACTGTTGCTTAGAATATTTTGTTTATCTATAAATTGATCTAGTCTGTTTACAAATAGTTTTTCAAGAATTTTTGAAAACTGTGGTAACAAGGATATAGGTCTATAATTGTTGAATACACATTTATCACCATTTTTAAAAAGAGGAACGACCTTAGCTACTTTCATATTATCTGGAAATATTCCTGTTGAAAATGATAAGTTACATATGTATGTGAACGGCTCAATAACATGGCTCATTATGTCCTTCACAAACATCATATCCATGTCCACCCAGTCTTTAGATCTCTTGTCTGTAAGATGTTTTACTACATTCATTATTTCCTCTTTGTTAGTTCCATTTAGAAAAATACTATTTGCACAACCTGTAATTGAGTGGATCGCATTTTTATCTACTTTTGGTATTTTAGCTGCAAGGCTTGATCCAACATTCACAAAATATTGATTAAATCCATTAACAATTTCATTTTCATCATGAATTTCATCGTTGTCTTTTACAAAATATTTTGAAATACCAGTTTTTGCTTTATGATTCTTCAGGACACTATTCATTACTCGCCATGTTGCTTTCATATCACCATTACTTTTATCTAATAATTTACTATAATATTCTTTCTTATGTTTCCTTATAATCCCTACTAATTTATTTTTATACTTTTTATATTTTTCTTCAGCGCTCTGACTTCGCAATTTCAAGAAACATGAATACAAATAATTCTTTTTTTTACAAGCATTTCTCAACCCTTTTGTCATCCATGGTTGATCAATCGTATTTCTCTTTGTGTAATTTGTTTGCACACAATTCTTTTCATACAGAGCTTCCAAGATATTCATAAACTCATCATATGCTCTGTTTGCATCATCAACATACACATCATTCCAGTCTTGTTTGTCTAGATCCTCTTTCAATTTTTCCAAAACTTTTTTTGACGTGTTTATGATCTTTTTCTTCATTGGGACTGCTTTTGTGATGCTTTGATCATTTTTATAGATTGTGAAAACTGGTAAATGATCACTTAAGTCGGTCGTTAAGATACCACCTATCACGTCCCCATTTGTTATATTTGTGAAAATATTATCAATTATTGTGGCACTATGAGTTGTAATTCTTGTTGGCTTTGATATATAATAATAATAATAATAATAAACTTTATTTGTATAGCACCTTCCTACAATGCCTTGCATTGACCAAGGTGCTTGACAGGATAAAAAGATGAATAAACTGGAATAATAAATCAGTGAAAATAGAATAGGAAACAACAGCAGTAAAAGAAGGCAATGGAAATAAAAAATGCTACATACTAAAATAACACAAGTAATAAAAGTTACCGGTACACACTGAAAGCTTTTTTGAACAAGTGGAAATAAAAAGGCAATGGAAATAAAAAAATGCTACATATTAAAATACCAAAAGTAATAAAAGTTACACACTGAAAGCTTTTTTGAACAAGTGGGTCTTCAGTCTGGTTTTGAACAGAGTCAGATCAGAGGTGGCACGCAGCTCAAGGGGGAGACTGTTCCAGGCTTTTGGGCCGGCAACAGAAAATGACCGGTCTCCCCATTGTTTGTACCTTGAGCGAGGCACCTCCAGCAGGTGTTGACTGGCAGATCGTAAATCTCTGCCGGGCTGATGGGCTTTCAAAAGTTCTGAGATGTACAGAGGTGCAAGTCCATTCAGAGCTTTGAAAACAAACAGGAGCAGCTTGAACTGTATCCTGAACTGAACCGGGAGCCAGTGTAGAGAGGACAGGACAGGAGTGATGTGTTCATATTTTCGTGTGTTGGTCAAAAAGCGCGCGGCAGAGTTCTGTACAAGCTGTAAATCGGGAGATGGAGGATTGATTAATACCAACATACAAAGCATTACAATAGTCAAGTCTGGAGGTCACAAAGGCATGGATGGCCTTCTCTAGATCACCACGGCTGAGAAATGACTTGACTTTGGAGAGCAGTCGGAGCTGAAAGAAGCTGGTCTTGACAACAGAACTGATCTGTTTATCAAACTTTAAGTTGGAGTCAAGCTGCACTCCAAGATTTCTGACCACCGGGTTGAAGTGGGGGAGGGGAAAACCAACACTGGGACTGGGAAGGATGTTGTTGGTGTCACCAGGAGCACTAAATAAAATGCATTCAGTTTTATCTGTGTTTAGGTGGAGGAAGTTTTGAGAGAGCCAGTGCTTAATGTCATTTAAGCAGTTGACAAGAGTGTTTGAACTGGGTGAGGGGTTGGGAGTGACTGGCAGATAGATTTGTAAATCGTCTGCATACATGTGAAAAGACAGGTTATGACGTGCAATGATTGATCCTAATGGCAGCATGTAAAGAGAGAAAAGGACTGGCCCTAGAATAGATCCCTGTGGTACGCCAGAGGTCAGAGGGGTTGATGAAGAGGAGGACAGATCGCCTATCATGACAGAAAAAGTTCTCCCAGACAGGTAAGATTTGAACCACTCAAGCACAGCTCCCTGGAGGCCAACCTGCTGAGACAAGCGGTTGATTAGTACCTGATGGTCGACGGTGTCAAAAGCTGCTGAGAGGTCTAACATCACCAGCAGAGCAGGGTTTTTTGCATCCAGGGACAGAAGAATGTCATTCTGTACTTTGAGCAGTGCAGATTCAGTGCTGTGACGAGCTCGAAAACCTGACTGAAATTTTTCAAACAGGTTGTTGAGTTCTAGAAAAGATTGAAGTTGAATAAAAACAATCTTTTCTAGGACCTTTGATAGAAATGACAGATGTGAAACTGGTCTGAAATTAGAGAGAGCTGTAGGATCTAGGCCTGGTTTTTTGAGAAGAGGCCTGACCACAGCATGTTTGAAAGCAGATGGCACAAAACCTGAAGATAGACAGCTGTTAATGAATGACAAAACACAAGGACCAATTACACCAAAGGACTGTTTGAACATTTTAGAGGGAATGATGTCCAGAGAACAGTTAGTTGGTTTCATCTGCTGAACCACCTTGGTGAGGTGAGGGAGTGAAACCAGGTCAAATTGGTCAAAAACAGCTGTGGTTATTGCAGATGCACATGACTGGATGGTGTTGGATGAACTGACAATGTTCTGCCTGATAGAGTCTATTTTGTTGACAAAATAGCTCTGAAAGTCATCGCAGGTAGACTGTGTGGCAGTTTTCAGAACATTGACAGATGGGTTGATAACAGACTGGAGTGTGCTGAAAAGCGTCCGCGGCCGGTTGGAGCTGGTGGAGATTAAATTGGAGAGGTACTGTGACTTGGCCTGTTTCACAGCATTATGATACTCACAGAGACAGTCTCTCAGTATTCCTTGAGATACATGAAGCCGGTCGCGCTTCCATTTTCGCTCTGCTTTTCTGCAACGTTGTCGAAGAGCTCGCGTCGTTTCGTTGAGCCATGGTGAAGGTTTGTTTTTTGAAGATGCCTGTTTGAGAGGAGCGATGGAGTCCAAGATCGTTGTGCAGGTGTGATGGAAGGAGCTGATGAAGTCCTCAGGATGTAGAGATGGGTCCAGGCTGACAGCAGAGCAGAATTCAGTGCTCTTAAAGGCATCAGTGAACTCACTTGGAGTGGATGGGGTGATAGAGCGACAGAAACGTGCTGGGAGAATAGCTTTCGGTGCAGGAGAGGTGAAAAATTCGAATAATATGGGAAAATGGTCTGAGATACAGGTGTCCAGGATCTCCACAGTAGGTATTTGAAGGCCGTGGGAGATAATTAAATCGAGTGTATGACCCTGACTGTGTGTGGCCCCCGAGACCAACTGTGACAGGTTGAAAGAGTCCAGGAGGTCCTGAAACTCACATCCAAGCTGATTACTTGGGCAGCAGGTGTGCACGTTGAAGTCCCCACAGAAAAGCCAAGAGTCAAACTTTGGCATTAGGTCAGCCAGTAGTTCAGAAAACTCACTGAGAAAGTTTTTGTTGTATTGAGGAGACCGATAAAAGAGGCCACACAAAATAGGTTTTTCAGATTCCAGCACAAAAACCATGCTTTCAAAACTATATCAATATATCAATGGATATCAATGGATACATATTTAAACTGTACATTGAGTTTATAAATGTGCTTATGTTATTTGAATCTGTTTTATTTCCCATATCAATGTTAAAGTCTCCACACAAAAAAACATTTTTATTAAAACTCTTCTCCATTAGCTCCAAGATTTTATCCGTGAATATTTCTATATTTGCTTCTGGTGATTTATATACACAACTTATTATTATGTTTTTATCGTTTTTGTTTATTATTTCTATTGTTATCATTTCCATAATATTATCAACTATTATTGACATTTCACAATTTAATTTACATTTTATTTCATTATTGACAAATAGAGCGACTCCACCACCTCTTTTATTTTTTCTGTTCATATGATATAATTCATACCCCTCGATGTGAATATTACTTGTGTTGTTGTCATTGAGCCATGTCTCTGACAGCGCAATTATTGTAAAAGTTCTATTTAACTGTTTTAAGTAATCTGTTATTTTGGATATGTTTGCATTTATACTTCTGCTATTAAAGTGAATAATAGAGAGAACTCCATTTGATATATTGATGTCATTAAACTGCTCTTCATTATAATATTCGCTATCTTTTATTACAGAAAAAATTTGCATCAATCACATTTTCAACATTATATATTTTAGGTTCTGAGTCTTCGTATGTTGTCATGTTCTAATGTATTTGTTCATTTCACTGTATATTTTATCCATTTTGAGTGTGAGTGGTTTCATTTTCATCTCTTGTATTCATCCAGATCCGTCAGCTCTTTTATCATTTTAGGCTGAGACCCTTCCTTTGCTTTGATAAAGATGTATCCATTTCTTGTCCATGTTGATGCTATTTTTTTTAACCACCTTGCTTCCTTTGCAATTTTTCCATTTTTTTTGTTAGATGTTCATTTATGTAAACGTCTGATCCCTTCAGATTTCTTTTATTCTGCATAACATAGTTTTTTGTATTCCTGCTAATGAACTTCACGACTACTGACGGTTTGAATCTTGATGAATTATTGGGCAGGGTGTGACAGAACGAAATGTCCCCATAGTTTATATCAATGTTCCTTTCCTGTAAGAAAGTAACTACATGTTCTTCCAGAGTCTCTTGTTCTTCCTGAGATTCATACTCTTCCTGAGATTCATACTCATTTGGGTCACCATTATTGCGAGCTCTTTTATGTGTCCGACACTTACTAACATCAAGTCCTGAGATCACCACGTTGTCTTGCTTTGTGTATTGTTCAAAATCCTCTATTTTTCGTTCTAGTTCAGCAATTTTATTGTCTTTGCTAATTATCAGTTCTTTCAGTTCTCTTATTTCTTTAACCAGACCGGCCTGGGAATCCATTTTTTTGGTTAAATTTTCCATTTTATCACTCATAAAGTTGAGTGATTCTTTAAAGTCTTGCATTTCTGCTGAGTTGTTTCCCTCCGGGTCTGGTGACTTTTGTCCTTTATTTCTCGTCATACTTACAGAGTTAGTAGTTTAGTGGTAGCAGGTCTCTAGTTTGTTTGCTGAACCGCGTGGCCCTTCCACGAGGCTCACAGGCCTAACGATGGTGGCTCTGGACCAGCAGTGCAGCACCCAGATCAGTAGTTATTAGAACAGAACTCACGGTCTCAGCAGCTTGCAGCAATCAGCTCTATTATCCGAAGAGGTTGTGCTCACTAGATCCGATGTAGCCCAGTTAGCACAGCACGTAGCTCCAGCAGCCCAGCCCCAGGCGGCGGTCCCCTGGCTCGCCCACGGCGCTCGGCCCAGATTGAAGCTCCAGGCGGCAGTCCTCCAGCTTGCTCACTGCGCTTGGTCCAGCTCGAAACTCCAGGCCGCGGTCCTCCGGCTCACCCACGGCGATCGGCCCAGCCCAGCTCCGGTTCTCCCACGGCGCTCGGCTCAGCTCGAAGCTCCAGGTGGCGTTCACGGCTCTTGGCCCACTCGCGACGCTTGGTCCAGCTTGAAGCTCTAGGCCGTGTTCACGGCGTTCACGGCGCTTGGCCCACATGTACCAGTTCTGATAATAAAGTTGACTTTGACTTTGATGTGTGTCTGAATCAGTGACAATTTTAGCTTCTTTCGGGGTGCTCAAGAGCAGGTGCAAAATAATTAAATAATAATAATTAAAGAATTTATTTTAAATACGATTCCATGCCGATCGCGCGGCTTACCATTTATCAGCCAATTGTGTGTCATGTCCAATATCATTTTGAAAAACCACGATAGAGCAAATCCTTGATTAACAAACCGCGAAGTAGTGAGGGACAACTGTAATAATAATGTTTGTCTGTCATCTGTGTATGTTTCCCATACACAGACGAAATTCGTCTCTGCATTTAACCCAACCACCCCAGGTGGTGCAGTGAGCAGCCAGAGGGCACTCGGGGAGCTGGAGAATTAGGTGTGCACTCATAGACACCCCAAGGTGTGTAGTGGCCGGGACGCGAACCCGCGTCCTTCGGGTCCCAAGTCAAACGCCCTAACCACTACACCATCTTGGCTAATGTGATTGTGTTACTGTAAAATCTGCTTTTTTTAGGCACTATGCTCTTATGGTTTGACTATATTTAAACTCTGTATACTACAACTTGATAAACCTCATTTCTCAGCCGTGGTGATCTGGAGAAGGCCATCCATGCCTTTGTGACCTCCAGACTTGATTATTGTAATGCTTTGTATGTTGGTATTAATCAATCCTCCATCTCCCGTTTACAGCTTGTACAGAACTCTGCCGCGCGCTTTTTGACCAACACACGAAAATATGAACACATCACTCCTGTCCTGTCCTCTCTACACTGGCTCCCGGTTCAGTTCAGGATACAGTTCAAGCTGCTCCTGTTTGTTTTCAAAGCTCTGAATGGACTTGCTCCTCTGTACATCTCAGAACTTTTGAAAGCCCATCAGCCCGGCAGAGCTTTACGCTCTGCCAGTCAACACCTGCTGGAGGTGCCTCGCTCAAGGTACAAACAATGGGGAGACCGGTCATTTTCTGTTGCCGGCCCAAAAGCCTGGAACAGTCTCCCCCTTGAGCTGCGTGCCACCTCTGATCTGACTCTGTTCAAAACCAGACTGAAGACCCACTTGTTCAAAAAAGCTTTCAGTGTGTAACTTTTATTACTTTTGGTATTTTAATATGTAGCATTTTTTATTTCCATTGCCTTTTTATTTCCACTTGTTCAAAAAAGCTTTCAGTGTGTAACTTTTATTACTTGTGTTATTTTAGTATGTAGCATTTTTTATTTCCATTGCCTTCTTTTATTGCTGTTGTTTCTTATTCTATTTTCATTGATTTATTGTTCCAGTTTATTCATCTTTTTATCCTGTTAAGCACCTTGGTCAATGCAAGGCATTGTAGGAAGGTGCTATACAAATAAAGTTTATTATTATTATTATAAACCTTTCAAAATTGTGTTAATAGCTGATAGATACCTTGCTTCTCCAAGGCCAGTCAGAATCACCATAATTATAAGTGATTTCTTCCCCTGTACCAATGTCTTTGAGTGCAAATAAACAGAGATGGGGTCTTCCATCCACTCTTGTAACTTTCATTTTGCTGTTTGGGTTCACCTCATCATCCTTTACCAGTCTCCCCAACGATCCATCCTCTCTGGCAGCATCAACACTGAAATATAAAGTATGCAACAAAACAATTACAATATGTAAAGGAAAGGATTTGGATTAAGATTTAGCTTGTCTGAAGAATATTCCTCCAACTCAAAATATTCACCTGATACTGTATTTCATAACTGAAACTGTTTTTACTGATGAGAGAAAATGTTTGCATATCTGTGTTTAGATACAAATTTAGAAGGAAAAAAAGTCACATACCAAAGCTGTTGTCCATTGAACTGGAAATCAAACAGAAAATCTTTGAGTGCATCATGGTGAACTTTCAATCTGTTTTCTTGTTCCTTTCTGCTTATGACTTCCCCTCTGTACTCAATAAGGAAATCTCCTTTTTGAAAGTGCTGGCAGCTGAACACACCCCGACCTGAAAGTACACATAGTAAACAAAGTAGAATAATAAACTTCAAACAATGCAGAGCTTTCAAATAGTAGAAATAGAGATTAACTTTGTTCAAAATCAGTTAATTTGATTTTTTTTTGTCATTATTTAAACAGTTTGTTAATTCAGTGGTGGAATGACTCCTTCACTACCAAATTGTTTCTGTGGATTAATCCATAAACACTTTGTTTCATAAATAATCTATCTAGATATATAATTATTCCCCCCCCCCCCCAAAAAAAAA
>JBBPBX010005899.1:0-34466 GCA_038048925.1 Garcialebias charrua
ATTCTAGGTAGCGCTATTGAGCCGTTTCTTTTGCAATTTTGGCCACGCCCCCAAAATATGTAATTTTTCACCAGTCCTGATGAGTCTGCCAAATTTGGTGAGATTAAGGATATGATAAAGCCCCCAAAAGGCCAAACGTATTGTGACGGCGTTAGGTCTTCCTTCGCGACATCGCCACGTCCACATGCTCCACCCAAAACTGTCAGTGTTGGAAAGCTTGTTACATCAACATGTCTTTGGTCACTGGACAGACCGTCACGCTGATTAGGTAACAGGTGTCCGATCGAGACTTTCAATGTACAACTGTACACTTCCTGTTGTGAGGAGGCGTGGCTTAATTAATGTCATGATTTGACCATTCAGTATTGCAGGGGACCAGATGTGGGTCAATCACTGAAGGTTTGATGTATTAGACAGTTTTCGTGTAGGTGCTATTAGTAGGGGTGGGCGATATGGCTCAAAAATTATATTGTGATATTTCAGAGTATATCACGATAACGATAAATTTCGTGATATAACCCAAAAAAAATAAAAAAATAAACAAAATGTATTTATTTGACAAAATTAACTTAACATGTTGCTTTGCAGTATTATATAAAATTTTAAAAAACAACAAGGGCTAATTTGACTGAAATTACTTTATTTAGTAAAGTATTTAGTCTCCAAGTAAAACTACACCTGCACTTTAGTTTTTGTGGTGTTTTTTTTAATCTATATTTTGTGCAGACTTTTCAATCTAAATAACAGATCATTTTTAAAGTGCAGGTGTAGTTTCCTAAAACAACTAGCCTAAATACAATTAAGCTTAAGATTTTTTGAGCATAAATGAAACATACAACAAATTATATGTGCTTTTGTTCACGCCTCCACCAGCAACAACCTAAACAAATTAAACCTCTAGCCAACAACATACACCAAGCAACAACAAAGAATAAACATGATGAATTTATCTATTCCACCCATTCCATCCAAAACCAAAGGCTTTAAAAAAAGAAGAAAAAAAAAGAAAAGAAAAAGCTTTTCAGGAGTGAAATGTAGCACTTCCATATAAGGTAGGGCTGTGCGATATGACGATATATATCGTGGGGACGATAGAAACGTGTCTATCGTGCTACTTTCCTTCTATCGTCTCTATCGTGATAAATAAGAATAAAAAAATAACGGTCGCAAAGAAGCTTCATATTGTGGTTTTGCGAGATGACGGCGCTGCTTTATGTTTGACGCACGCGCGGGTTTGCGACACATGCTTTACGTTGTTAAACTCGAGTTCAACAGAGACGCAGCCGGCATGAAGCCGGTGTCACCAGATATCTATGGGTGTCACAACATGGAGAAACAGCTGCGCAGGCAGCCCAAGAAGAAGAACTTTTACCAAAAAGAGGGGAAGCTCACCTTGTTAGCTTCCATTATTTCGCTCCGCTGAAACTCGGAGACAAAATGGGTCCAGAGGACACGAAGTCCAACCGAGTCCGAACTCGGGTCCAGTTAACCAATACAAAACAGACCAGAGACACAACAGAACCGGAATCAAACGCAACGTTTTCTCTTTTCTGTTTCTTTGCCTTGTTTACTCCAGATTCCAGTCAGAGCGGATTTCTTCTTCGTGGGTTTTATTAGCAGCCGTTGTTTTACCGCCACCTGCAGGAAAAATTTGGACCAAAGTAGGTCCAAAGTTGGACCAAAGTTTCTACTTTGGTCCAAATTTCCTTGTTCTTTTTGTTCACATTCTTATAATTGTAACTGTATCTGTAGTAAAATAAAATAAAAAATAAAATAAAAACTTTGGTCCAAATTTTTGCTTTACACACACACACATCGTGATGTGTTTGTGTGTACTTGAAAAATTTGGACCAAAGTTTTTTTTATATCGTGATATATATCGTTATCGTGATATAAAAAAGTCCATATCGTGATATATGAATTTTTCCATATCGCCCAGCCCTAATATAAGGTATGCACTTCTCATCTCTGCAGGGGATTGGCTCTGCTTGAACCACCTGTGTGACGTCACACATGAGCAGACATGTCACACATGAGCGTTTGGACAAATAAGAAAATTAAGGTGTAAGTCACCAGTTCAACCCATAGAACTACCGTAAACACGTTTTTAGACCAAATATTGCCGATTTACACAGATACGCACAATTATGTGAGAATAAACACAGCCATAGTGCTAGATAACATTTTAAACACATTCTAGGGAGTTTATCAGCTAAAAAAAGTTAATTTTGGGTTTAGTTCCACTTTAAATGAGCTGTAACTTCTACAAGTTGATCAGCTGACCGTGAAACTTGTTCATGTTTCAGCTTCATCTGTTCATGCAAGAACGTGTGATTCCTCTGATTCATTTTTTTAACTGAACTGTGTCTGATGGAGCCGCGCGTGTTTAACAGTTTACAGAGGTGGACACGCTGCACCGCGGCTGCTCGGAGCAGAGCGGAGCAGCGCGGGGCGGGGGAGGGGGGGACAGCTGTCTGTGCCTGCAGAGCAGGGGGAGAGAAGCTGAGACGCGCGCGTTGTTTTTAACATTTTAGCAGTAACTAATTAGCGTTTTACACCACTACAGACTGTTGGAGGGGAGGTGTGCAGTTGTTTAAAGCGCTTGGGTGTTAAGGGGCGGGGCGCCCTGACGTATAACGTCATGAAATTAGCATATCATGATAATAAGTTTTTTGCCCGGGCAAGCTTTTTATGCCGGTATTACCGGTAACGATATGATATGGCCCAGCCCTAGCTATTAGTGTTTCGTTTTTCATGGTGAGATGCCTAACTTTGAGGCCAGGCCACGCGCCTTTTGGCCACGCCCCCAAAATATGTAATTTTTCATCAGTCCTGATGAGTCTGCCAAATTTGGTGAGTTTTGGGATATGATAAAGCCCCCAAAAGGCCAAACGTATTGTGACGGCGTTACGTCTTCCTTCGCCACATCGCCACGCCCACATGCTCCACCCAAAACGGTCAGTGTTGGAAAGCTTGTTACAGCAACATGTCTTTGGTCACTGGACAGACCGTCACGCTGATTAGGTAACAGGTGTCCGATCGGGACGTTCAATGTACAACTGTACACTTCCTGTTGTGAGGGGGCGTGGCTTAATTAATGTCATGATTTGACCATTCAGTATTGCAGGGGACCGGTTGTGGGTCAATCACTGAAGGTTTGATGTATTAGACAGTTTTCGTGTAGGTGCTATTAGTGTTTCGTTTTTCATGGCGAGATGCCTAATTTTGAGGCCAGGCCACGCCCCTTCAGCATATATGAAAACGTGAGGTTTTGATCATTTTTTACTCCCCCATGTCTGAGTGATGAGTCTGCCAAATTTGGTGAGATTTAGGATATGATAAAAGCCCCCAAAGGGCCATTTCATTTTAGCTCCATTCATTTTCAATGGGAAAAAAATGGCCGAAAAGGCTGAATATTTCAAAAAGCTAAAGGTGCACCAATAATAATAATAATAATAATAATAATGAATTGAATTTGTAATGCACTTTTCATTAATAAAAATCTCAAAGTGCTACAATGTGTAACAAGGTAAAGGTAAAAAATAAAACAAGTGATAAAATCAAATAAAATCAATAATAATATCGACTAAGATCAAAGATAAAATCATGTAGATTTAGGCTTGCTTAAAAAATAAATAAAATAAAACAAGTGATAAAATCAAGTAAAATCAATAAAGATAACAGCTAAGATCAAAGATAAAATCATGTGGAGGCAGAATAGGCTTGCTTAAAAAGAAAAGTCTTAATGCCGCTTTTAAAGTCAACCAGTGACTGTGGAGCTCTCAGGTCGTCAGGGAGGGAGTTCCACAGGCGGGGGGCAGCCACACAGAATGCTCGGTCTCCCATGGTCCTCAATTTGGTCCGAGGAATATGAAGTAAATTACTGTTCTGTGATCGTAGAGACCGGGTGGATGAATATGGTGCAAGAATGTCCTTTAGATAGTCAGGTGAAGTTCCGTGCAAGCATTGATGGGTAATGAGAGCAGTTTTATATTGAATTCTGTAGGTGACAGGAAGCCAATGGAGGTTATGGAGAATGGGTGTAATATGATCAAATTTGCGAACTCTCAACAGAATCCTAGCTGCACTGTTTTGAATATATTGAAGCTTCTGAATGTTTTTGCCAGGGATACCAATAAACAGGGAGTTGCAGTAGTCGAGCCTGGAGGAGACAAAGGCATGGACGAGTTTCTCAGCATCAGGAAAAGTCAGAGATGGGCGAAGTCTGGAGATGTTTCGAAGATGGAAGAAGCAGGTTTTAAACAGATGCTTAATGTGATTTTCAAATGTAAGATGAGAGTCCATTTTTATTCCAAGATTTGTAACAGAGGTGGAGAGGGGGATGTCTTGACCAGAGAAGGAGATTGTTGTTAAAGTTGATGTTTGTATCTGGTGAGGGGTGCCAATCAATATGGCCTCAGTCTTCGAGCAGTTTAATTGAAGAAAGTTCTGATTCATCCATGCCTTTATTTCCTCCAGGCAGGCAGAGAGAACAGTGAGTGAAGACGGAGATAGGGATGATGATGATGTTCCAGTCCTGATGTAAAGCTGTGTGTCGTCGGCATAGCAGTGAAAGGAAATGTTGAACTGATTAATAATTTGACCCAAAGGCAGCATGTAAAGGGAAAACAGCAGGGGCCCCAGAACTGACCCCTGAGGTACACCACAGGAGACACCGACTGTCTGGGAAGTGGCATTGCCAAGACTGACACATTCCAGCCTATTGGAGAGGAAAGATCTGAACCAGTCCAGGACAGTGTCACAGAGACCGACCTCCACATGAAGACGGTGGAGGAGGATACTATGGTCCACAGTGTCGAAGGCTGCAGTGAGGTCAAGGAGGACAAGGATGGAGGGAGAACCAGTGTCAGCAGCCATGAGGACATCATTTGTTACTCTCAGCAATGCAGTCTCAGTACTGTGAGCTGCTCTGAATCCAGACTGGAACTTCTCATACAGAGAGTGTTGCTGTAGGTGTTCCTGCAGCTGAGCAGCAACTGCTTTCTCCAGCACTTTGGACAGAAATGGGAGGTGGGAAATTGGCCGGTAATTTGAAAAAATGTCGGGATCCAAATTAGATTTTTTCAGAAGAGGCCTAATGATGGCAGTTTTTAGAGGCAGTGGAACATGACCAGATTGTAGAGACTGATTTATTATTTGTGTGATTAATGGGCTAATTGCAGAGTGATTGGATTTTATGAGAGATGAGGGGAAGGGATCCAGGGCGCAGGATGAAGGCTTCATTTTCTTGAGGATGGTCTCTACCTCACTCTGAACGACTTCATCAAAGCTGCTCAGGGTCCCAGAAAGCAGACGGGTAGATGGCACACTAAGATCAGGGAGGTTGTGGAGCTGGGATCTGATAGTGTCAACTTTGTTTTTAAATGATGAGAGGAACAGGTCGCATTTTTGAACAGAGTCCTCATGAGTTTGTTTAATGGGATTAAGCAGATGAGTTATTGTGGTGAAGAGCTGTTTAGAGTTTCCAGGGCAGGTGTTGATGATGTTGGAATAATATTTGGAGCGTGCTTCTTTAAGAGAATAGGCGTACGCTTTCTGATGTTCTTTGTACGCTTGCTTATGTACCGAGAGACCAGATGATTTTACACGTCTCTCAATAGCACGGCCAGTTGCCTTCATCCTGCGCAGCTCACCAGTGTACCAGGGGGCTGAACGGGAGAAAGACACCAGTCTTGTCTTCAAGGGAGCATGTAGGTCCAGAAGCTCCTGGAGAGATTGGTTGTAATAATTCACAGAGTCATCTGCAGATGAGTGATTGACGGCGGTCAGGGCGTGAAGATCAGCAGACAAAACATCAGGGGAGATGTTTTTATAGTCACGGAACTGGATGGGTCGTTTTGGGTTAGAAGAAGGCGAAGTTGAAGGCACTTCCAGGGAGATGACCCTGTGGTCTGAGACACCCAGGTCATATACAGACAAGTTATTGAGTACAGTGTCTGTAATCACCAAATCCAGAGTATGCCCCCTGTTGTGCGTAGGGGCGTCCACATGTTGGGTGAGGTTGAGAGATTCCAAAAGAGACTTAAAATCTGTAGCCAGAGGGGAAGAGGAATTGTCCATGTGGATATTTAGATCGCCAAGAAAAATAGTTTTTACAGGGGAGGTGCAGAAAAAGGTGAGGAGGTCATGCATTTCTGAGTTAAATGAAACATGCGGTTTGGGAGGTCTATAAATCAATATAACGTTCATCAGGAGTGGGGCTTTGAAGTTGAAGGCCAAACATTCGAAAGAGGAAAAATTATGAGAAGACAGATGTGACAATTTTAAATTACTGCGGTAGATTACAGCCAGACCACCACCGCGGCCAGTGCAGCGGGCTCTCTGCAGATAATTGTATCCAGAGGGACAAGCTTCATTCAGAGAACTGAACACATCCGGTTGATGCCAAGTTTCTGTGAGGCACATGAGGTCCAGGTCCTTCTCCAGAATGTGGTCATGAATTAAACATGATTTGTTCGATAGTGATTGTACATTGAAAAGTTCTATTTTAATGCTAGTTGGTGTAGGAGCGTTTTGAACCGGTTTGAGCAAACTGAAGTCCACTCCACGTTTTCCTTGCCACTTTGGGCGCTGTGGACTACAAGGGACTACAGACGCAGCGTTCTGATGACGTAGTCGAGGTGCGACACGTCTCCCGCACGGAATTAATTCAGAGCGAGAGTAAATGGATTTCCTTCGCGAGCCTCTATGGATGTAACGAGGTCTACGCAGAAGTCCCAGTTGTTTGATGATGGGAACAGAAGGTGGAATGGAGCAGTTGTTAAGTCCAAGCAGCTGCGAAGCGGAGTAGGTCAACATCACACCAGCCAAACCGGGGGAAGCTAGCACAGAGCTAGCCGCTAACAGCAGACCCACGGCTCCGAGAGAAATAACCAAGAAGCAGTGAGATGTAACTCGGTTGAGCATCACTTGAAGAGGAGCACAGGAGAAAGTCCAGAACAGTCCAGATGACACAGGAGGTTGACAGAGGCAGCAGGTAAGCAAAACACAAAAACTGCAGTGACAGGAGGCAGACAGCCCAACATTCCGGTTAGGAAGTACTAACTAAGCTGTCCGTAAAGTCCTTATTAAAAAACCACTGAGCAAAATAAGTCCAGATAAATGTCCTAAAAAATGTCCAAAAAAATAGCAACAGTAAAATAACTATTTAGCGTGGAGAAGCGGCAACATCACGCCAGCGTCCTCTCCAGCTGCTGTTGATTACCAAAAGTTATAGCCATCATGTCCTAAATGAGCTGAACATTTTGATATATGATTTGTTGAAATAGCACCAAAACTGTGCGAGTAGTTACATGCCAAAAAACGTACGGAATGAAGATAGTAACATCTATAAATAACTAGAAAATTTGCATTTCCTGCGAAAATGCACGTGTGAATGCCTTAGCGCCGCTCCGCCCTTCTTGTGGCGCCCGCGGGAAGTCGAGCTAGTTCACCCTGAAACACTCTCGTGCCTTTCCCGTACCCATTGGGCACCCAATGCGTGCACCCAATTTGGTCCACATTCCAAAATGGCCGCCTTCCCATTTATCGTATTACGTTGACGCCAGAGGGTTTTCTGTGCGTCTTGGTGAATTGGACAAGTGTACCAAATTTCATGATCCTACGTGAAACTAAGGCCAATGCGGAGGGTAGTTTGAAATATTCTAGGTGGCGCTCTTGAGCCGTTTCTTTTGCAATTTTGGCCACGCCCCCAAAATATGTAATTTTTCACCAGTCCTGACGAGTCTGCCAAATTTGGTGAGTTTTGGGATATGATAAAGCTCCCAAAAGGCCAAACGTATTGTGACGGCGTTACGTCTGATTCGCCACATCGCCACGCCCACATGCTCCACCCAAAACGGTCAGTGTTGGAAAGCTTGTTAGACCAACATGTCTTCGGTCACTGGACACACCGTCACGCTGATTAGGTAACAGGTGTCCGATCGGGACGTTCAATGTACAACTGTACACTTCCTGTTGTGAGGGGGCGTGGCTTAATTAATGTCATGATTTGACCATTCAGTATTGCAGGGGACCGGATGTGGGTCAATCACTGAAGGTTTGATGTATTATACAGTTTTCGTGTAGGTGCTATTAGTGTTTCGTTTGTGACGGCGTTACGTCTGATTCGCCACATTGCCACGCCCACATGCTCCACCCAAAACGGTCAGTGTTGGAAAGCTTGTTACAGCAACATGTCTTCGGTCACTGGACAGACCGTCACGCTGATTAGGTAACAGGTGTCCGATCGGGATGTTCAATGTACAACTGTACACTTCCTGTTGTGAGGGGGCGTGGCTTAATTATTGTCATGATTTGACCATTCAGTATTGCAGGGGACCAGATGTGGGTCAATCACTGAAGGTTTGATGTATTAGACTGTTTTCGTGTAGGTGCTATTAGTGTTTCGTTTGTGACGGCGTGACGGCTGATTCGCCACATCGCCACGCCCACATGCTCCACCCAAAACGGTCAGTGTTGGAAAGCTTGTTACAGCAACATGTCTTCGGTCACTGGACAGACCGTCCCGCTGATTAGGTAACAGGTGTCCGATCGGGACGTTCAATGTATAACTGTACACTTCCTGTTGTGAGGGGGCGTGGCTTAATTAATGTCATGATTTGACCATTCAGTATTGCAGGGGAGTGGTTGTGGGTCAATCACTGAAGGTTTGATGTATTAGACGGTTTTCGTGTAGGTGCTATTAGTGTTTCGTTTTTCATGGCGAGATGCCTAACTTTGAGGCCAGGCCACGCCCCTTCAGCATATATGAAAATGCGAGGTTTTGATCATTTGTTACTCCTGCATGTCTGAGTGATGAGTCTGCCAAATTTGGTGAGTTTTAGGGTATGATAAAGCCCCCAAAAGACCATTTCATTTTAGCTCCATTCATTTTCAATGGGAAAAAAATGGCCGAAAAGGCTTAATATTTCAAAAAGCGCAACTTGCAGCATTACCAAAAGTCATAGCTGGATTGTCCTGAACGAGCTGAACATTTTGATATATGAATCGTTGAAATGGCACAAATACTCTAGGAGGAGTAGCGTGCCAAAAAACGTACGGACGGAAGATAGTAACTATAACTAGAAAAACCGCATTTCCTACGAAAATGCACGTGTGAATGCCTTAGCGCCGCTCCGCCCTTCTCGCGGCGACCGCGGGAAGTCCAGCTGGTCCACCCCGAAACACTCTCGTGCCTTTCCCGTACCCGTTCGGCACCCAATGCACGCACCCAATTTGGTCCACATTCCAAAATGGCCGCCTTCCCATTTATCGTACAACGTTGATGCCAGAGGGTTTTCTGTGCGTCTTGGTGAATTGGACAAGTGTACCAAATTTCATGATCCTACGTGAAACTAAGGCCAATGCGGAGGGTAGTTTGAAATTTTCTAGGTGGCGCTCTTGAGCCGTTTCTTTTGAAATTTTGGCCACGCCCCCAAAATATGTAATCGTTCACCAGTCCTGATGAGTCTGCCAATTTTGGTGAGTTTTGGGATATGAAAAAGCCCCCAAAATGCTATTTCATTTTAGCTCCATTCATTTTCAATGGGATAAAAATGGCCGAAAAGGTCGCCTTTCCTTTCATCGTACAACGTTGGTGCCAGAGGGTTTTCTGTGCGCCTTGGTGAATCGGGGAGGTGTACCAAATTTCATGATCCTACGTGAAACTAAGGCCAATGCGGAGGGTAATTTGAAATATTCTAGGTGGCGCTCTTGAGCCCTTTCTGTTGCAATTTTGGCCACGCCCCCAAAATATGTAATTTTTCACCAGTCCTGACGAGTCTGCCAAATTTGGTGAGTTTTGGGATATGATAAAGCTCCCAAAAGGCCAAACGTATTGTGACGGCGTTACGTCTGATTCGCCACATCGCCACGCCCACATGCTCCACCCAAAACAACCAGTCGTGGAAAGCTTGTTACAGCAACATGTCTTCGGTCACTGGACAGACCGTCACGCTGATTAGGTAACAGGTGTCCGATCGGGATGTTCAATGTACAACTGTACACTTCCTGTTGTGAGGGGGCGTGGCTTAATTATTGTCATGATTTGACCATTCAGTATTGCAGGGGACCGGATGTGGGTCAATCACTGAAGGTTTGATGTATTAGACTGTTTTCGTGTAGGTGCTATTAGTGTTTCGTTTGTGACGGCGTGACGGCTGATTCGCCACATCGCCACGCCCACATGCTCCACCCAAAACGGTCAGTGTTGGAAAGCTTGTTACAGCAACATGTCTTCGGTCACTGGACAGACCGTCCCGCTGATTAGGTAACAGGTGTCCGATCGGGACGTTCAATGTATAACTGTACACTTCCTGTTGTGAGGGGGCGTGGCTTAATTAATGTCATGATTTGACCATTCAGTATTGTAGGGGACCGGTTGTGGGTCAATCACTGAAGGTTTGATGTATTAGACGGTTTTCGTGTAGGTGCTATTAGTGTTTCGTTTTTCATGGCGAGATCCTAACTTTGAGGCCAGGCCACGCCCCTTCACCATATATAAAAATGCGAGGTTTTGATAATTTTTTACTCCCCCATGTCTGAGTGATGAGTCTGCCAAATTTGGTGAGATTTAGGATATGATAAATCCTCCAAAAGGCCATTTCATTTTAGCTCCATTCATTTTCAATGGGAAAAAAATGGCCGAAAAGGCTTAATATTTCAAAAAGCGAAAGTTGCAACATTACCAAAAGTCATAGCTGGATTGTCCTGAACGAGCTGAACATTTTGATATATGAATCGTTGAAATAGCACAAATACTCTAGGAGGAGTAGGACGCCAAAAAACGTACGGATGGAAGATAGTAACATCTATAAAGAATAATAATAATAAATATAAACACAATCTCTATAGTGTGAATGCCTTGTTGGCATTCACACAACTAGATTGCATTTCCTGAGAAAATGCATGTGTGAATGCCAAAATGGCCGCTTCACCTATTTTGCATGTTCAATCAAAACGGCCGCTTCACCTAATATGCTTGTTAAATCAAAATGGCTACCTCACCTACTTTAATTGTAGAACCAAAATGGCAACAATACATGCATTGACTTACTTTGCAAGGCAAGTAACTGCCTTGTATATTGAACCAAAATGGCGGCCTCACCTAATTTGCATGTTCAATCAAAATGGCTGCTTCACCTAATGTATGTTAGAGATGGTCCATAGCTACAACCTCACCAAATTTCAGCTCTCTATGAATAAAGATGGCTGAGTTAAAGCCATTTGAAAGTAACATTGGCAGCCATCAGCTGAAATTGGTCAAAAACAGCTGAACAACAGCTAAAACAAGCAGAAAATATCTTAAATTACCAGAAGGAAGTTGGTAGAACATGGTTTTGCTGAATTAGGCTGAAAAAAGTTGGATTGATTAAAAAAATTGTTGAAATAGCTGAAAAAGCTGAAATTTGCATAAACAGCTAAATAGTAGCTAAAATAGCAAAAATATCTTAATCTTTCAAAAATTTGCTGAAAGGAGCATAATGATCATAAGTCAGTATAAGTACAACAATGTTGAAGTAAGCTGCATTAAGCTGAAAAGATTGCAAAGTCGTTGTAGAAACAGTTGAAATTAGCTGAAAGTAGCCGAAATATTTTTAAAAAATGTACAAGGTAGCTGAAGGAAGTTGAGTTGGTCCAAAATGTGAAAGGAGTAGTGAAATATTGTAATGAGTTCCAAAGATATCAAGGATGTAAAATGAGCTCATTGAGTTCATTTGAGCTCCATTCATTTTCAATGGGAAAAAAATGGCCGAAAAGGCTGAATATTTCAAAAAGCTAAAGTTGCACCAATACCAAAAGTCATAGCCATCATGTCCTGAATGAGCTGAACATTTTGATATATGAATTGTTGAAATAGCACAAAAACTGTAGGAGGAGTAGCGTGCCAAAAAACGTACGGAATCAGGATAGTAACAGATGTAATTGTAACACTAGATTGCATTTCCTGAGAAAATGCATGTGTGAATGCCAAAATGGCCGCTTCACCCAACTTGCATGTTCAATCAAAATGGCCGCTTTACCTAATGTGCTTATTAAATCAAAATGGCTAACTTGTCTACTTAAATTGTAGAACAAAAATGGTAACAATACATGCATTGACTTACTTCGCAAGGCAATTAACTGCCTTGTATATTGAACCAAAATGGCCACTTCAGCTAATTTGCATATTCAATCAAAATGGCCGCTTCACCTAATGCATGATAAAGAATGTCCATAGCTACAACCTCACCAAATTTTGGCTCTCTATGAATAAATATGGCTGATTTAAAGCCATTTGAAAGTAGCGTTGGTGGCCATCTTGGATTTTACAGTATTTTTAATGTTTTGCTTTGTCGGCCATCTTGGATTTTTGATTTGGATTCCATACATGATAGAGGATTCCCTCAGCTACAACCTCACCAAATTTCAGCTCTCTATAATAAAGATGGCTGAGTTAAAGCCATTTGAATGTAGCGTTGGCGGCCATCTTGGATTTTTACAGTTTTTTAATGTTTTACTTTGTCGGCCATCTTGGATTTTTGATTTGGATTCCGTACATGATAGATAATGCCCTCAGCTACAACCTCACCAAATTTCGGCTCTCTATGTATAATGATGGCTGAGTTAAAGCCATTTGAAAGTAGCGTTGGCGGCCATCTTGGATTTTTGATTTTTATATAGCATTTGATAGGAAACATTCTCAGCTATCACTACACCAAGTTTCAGCTCAATATCACTAAAATTGACCATTTTATAGTATTTTTACTTTTTTGCATTGTCGGCCATCTTGGATTTTTTTTTGATTCTATACATGATAGATAATGTCCTCAGCTACAACCTCACCAAATTTCAGCTCTCTATGTATAAAGATGGTCGAGTTATAACCATTTGAAAGTAGCGTGGGCGGCCATCAGCTGAAATTGGTCAAAAACAGCTGAATATTATCTAAAACAGCAGAAATAAGCTTAAATTAGCAGCAGGATTTAGTAAGAGCTTAATTGGGAATAATCTGAAACATCTTAAACAATCTGAAATCTGAAATAATCTGAAATAAGCCAAAAAAAGTGGAAATTATCTGAAAAAAGCTAAAGATAGCATAAACAGCTGAATATTATCTAAAATAGCAGAAATAAGCTTAAATTATCTGAAGTAATTAGAAATAGCATAATTGTGAATAATCTGAAATATCTGAAACAATCTGAAATCTGAAAAAATCTGAACTAAGCAGAAATAAGCAAAATAAAATTGAAATTATCTGAAAAAAGCTTAAGATAGCAAAAACAGCTGAATATTATCTGAAATAGCAGAAAGAAGCTTAAATGTCTTAGAAATTAGTAGAGAGAGTACATTTTTGCAGAATTTGGCTGGAAAAAGTTGAAATGAGTTCAAATAATGTGGAATGTGTTGAAACAAGCCTAAATTAGCATAAAAACAGCTTAATAGTAGCTAAAATAGCAGAAGAAGCTGAAACTAGCAGAAATAAGCACAAAGCAGCATAATCTGAATAATCTAAAATATCTGAAACAATCTGAAATCTGAAAAAATCTGAACTAAGCAGAAATAAGCAAAATAAAGTTGAAATTATCTGAAAAAAGCTTAAGATAGCAAAAACAGCTGAATATTATCTGAAATAGCAGAAAGAAGCTTAAATGTCTTAGAAATTAGTAGAGAGAGTACAGTTTTGTAGAATTAGGCTGGAAAAAGTTGAAATGAGTTCAAATGATGTAAAATTTGTTGAAACAAGCCTAAATTAGCATAAAAACAGCTTAATAGTAGCTAAAATAGCAGAAGAAGCTGAAACTAGCAGAAATAAGCACAAAGCAGCATAATATGAAGTATCTGAAACAATCTGAAATTGAAAAAAATCTGAAATAAGTAGAAATAAGCAAAATAAAGTTGAAATTATCTGAAAAAAGCTGAAATTGGCCAAAAACAGCTGAACAACAGCTAAAACAAGCAGAAATTATCTTAAATTACCAGGAGGAAGTTGGTAGAGCATGGTTTTGCTGAATTAGGCTGAAAAAAGTTGGATTGATTAAAAACATTGTTGAAATAGCTGAAAAAGCTGAAATTTGCATAAAACAGCTAAATAGTAGCTAAAATAGCCAAAATGTCTAAATCTTTCAAAAATTATCTGAAAGGAGCATAATGATCTGAATTTAGCAGAAATAAGTCAGTAGAAGTATAAAAATGTTGAAGTTAGCTGCATAAAGCTGAAAAGAGTGCAAAGCAGTTGAAAAAACAGCTGAAATTAGCTGAAAGTAGCTGAATTTTTTTTTAAATTTTGTACAAGGAAGCTGAAGGAAGCTGAGCTAGTCCAAAATGTGAAAGGAGTAGTGAAATATTGTAAAGAGTTCCAAAGATATCAAGGATGTAAAATGAGCTCCATTCATTTTCAATGGGAAAAAAATGGCCGAAAAGGCTGAATATTTCAAAAAGCTAAAGTTGCACCAATACCAAAAGTCATAGCACCCATGTCCTAAATGAGCTGAACATTTTGATATATGAATTGTTGCAATAGCACAAAAACTGTAGGAGGAGTAGCGTGCCAAAAAACGTACGGAATCAGGATAGTAACTATAATAATAATAATAATAAATATAAACACAATCACTATAGTGTGAATGCCTATGTGGCATTCACACAACTAGAAAAACCGCATTTCCTACGAAAATGCACGTGTGAATGCCTTAGCGCCGCTCCGCCCTTCTCGCGGCGACCGCGGGAAGTCGAGCTGGTCCACCCCGAAACACTCTCGTGCCTTTCCCGTACCCGTTCGGCACCCAATGCACGCACCCAATTTGGTCCACATTCCAAAATGGCCGCCTTCCCATTTATCGTACAACGTTGACGCCAGAGGGTTTTCTGTGCGTCTTGGTGAATTGGACAAGTGTACCAAATTTCATGATCCTACGTGAAACTAAGGCCAATGCGGAGGGTAGTTTGAAATATTCTAGGTGGCGCTCTTGAGCCGTTTCTTTTGCAATTTTGGCCACGCCCCCAAAATATGTAATTTTTCACCACCCCTGATGAGTCTGCCAAATTTGGTGAGTTTTGGGATATGATAAAGCCCCCAAAATGCCAAACGTATTGTGACGGCGTTACGTCTGATTCGCCACATCGCCACGCCCACATGCTCCACCCAAAACGGTCAGTGTTGGAAAGCTTGTTATAGCAACATGTCTTTGGTCACTGGACAAACCGTCACGCTGATTAGGTAACAGGTGTCCGATCGGGACGTTCAATGTACAACTGTACACTTCCTGTTGTGAGGGGGCGTGGCTTAATTATTGTCATGATTTGACCATTCAGTATTGCAGGGGACCGGATGTGGGTCAATCACTGAAGGTTTGATGTATTAGACTGTTTTCGTGTAGGTGCTATTAGTGTTTCGTTTGTGACGGCGTGACGGCTGATTCGCCACATCGCCACGCCCACATGCTCCACCCAAAACGGTCAGTGTTGGAAAGCTTGTTACAGCAACATGTCTTCGGTCACTGGACAGACCGTCCCGCTGATTAGGTAACAGGTGTCCGATCGGGACGTTCAATGTATAACTGTACACTTCCTGTTGTGAGGGGGCGTGGCTTAATTAATGTCATGATTTGACCATTCAGTATTGCAGGGGAGTGGTTGTGGGTCAATCACTGAAGGTTTGATGTATTAGACGGTTTTCGTGTAGGTGCTATTAGTGTTTCGTTTTTCATGGCGAGATGCCTAACTTTGAGGCCAGGCCACGCCCCTTCAGCATATATGAAAATGCGAGGTTTTGATCATTTGTTACTCCTGCATGTCTGAGTGATGAGTCTGCCAAATTTGGTGAGTTTTAGGGTATGATAAAGCCCCCAAAAGACCATTTCATTTTAGCTCCATTCATTTTCAATGGGAAAAAAATGGCCGAAAAGGCTTAATATTTCAAAAAGCGCAACTTGCAGCATTACCAAATGTCATAGCTGGATTGTCCTGAACGAGCTGAACATTTTGATATATGAATCGTTGAAATGGCACAAATACTCTAGGAGGAGTAGCGTGCCAAAAAACGTACGGACGGAAGATAGTAACTATAATAATAATATTAAATATAAACACAATCTCTATAGTGTGAATGCCTTGTTGGCATTCACACAATAATAAATATAAACACAATCTCTATAGTGTGAATGCCTTGTTGGCATTCACACAACTAGAAAAACCGCATTTCCTACGAAAATGCACGTGTGAATGCCTTAGCGCCGCTCCGCCCTTCTCGCGACGACCGCGGGAAGTCCAGCTGGTCCACCCTGAAACACTCTCGTGCCTTTCCCGTACCCGTTCGGCACCTAACGCGCGCACCCAATTTGGTCCACATTCCAAAATGGCCGCCTTCCCATTTATCGTACAACGTTGACGCCAGAGGGTTTTCTGTGCGTCTTGGGGAATTGGACAAGTGTACCAAATTTCATGATCCTACGTGAAACTAAGGCCAATGCGGAGGGTAGTTTGAAATTTTCTAGGTGGCGCTCTTGAGCCGTTTCTTTTGAAATTTTGGCCACGCCCCCAAAATATGTAATCGTTCACCAGTCCTGATGAGTCTGCCAATTTTGGTGAGTTTTGGGATATGAAAAAGCCCCCAAAATGCTATTTCATTTTAGCTCCATTCATTTTCAATGGGATAAAAATGGCCGAAAATGTCGCCTTTCCTTTCATCGTACAACGTTGGTGCCAGAGGGTTTTCTGTGCGCCTTGGTGAATCGGGGAGGTGTACCAAATTTCATGATCCTACGTGAAACTAAGGCCAATGCGGAGGGTAGTTTGAAATATTCTAGGTGGCGCTCTTGAGCCGTTTCTGTTGCAATTTTGGCCACGCCCCCAAAATATGTAATTTTTCACCAGTCCTGACGAGTCTGCCAAATTTGGTGAGTTTTGGGATATGATAAAGCTCCCCAAAGGCCAAACGTATTGTGACGGCGTTACGTCTGATTCGCCACATCGCCACGCCCACATGCTCCACCCAAAACAGTCATTGTTGGAAAGCTTGTTACAACACTATGTCTTTGGTCACTGGACAGACCGTCACGCTGATTAGGTAACAGGTGTCCAATCCGGACGTTCAATGTACAACTGTACACTTCCTGTTGTGAGGGGGCGTGGCTTAGTTATTGTCATGATTTGACCAGTCAGTATTGCAGGGGACCGGATGTGGGTATATCACTGAAGGTTTGATGTATTAGACAGTTTTCGTGTAGGTGCTATTAGTGTTTCGTTTGTGATGGCGTTACGTCTGATTCGCCATATTGCCACGCCCACATGCTCCACCCAAAACGGTCAGTGTTGGAAAGCTTGTTACAGCAACATGTCTTTGGTCACTGGACAGACCGTCACGCTGATTAGGTAACAGGTGTCCGATCGGGACGTTCAATGTACAACTGTACACTTCCTGTTGTGAGGGGGCGTGGCTTAATTAATGTCATGATTTGACCATTCAGTATTGCAGGGGACTGGTTGTGGGTCAATCACTGAAGGTTTGATGTATTAGACAGTTTTCGTGTAGGTGCTATTAGTGTTTCGTTTTTCATGGCGAGATACCTAACTTTGAGGCCAGGCCACGCCCCTTCATCATATATGAAAACATGAGGTTTTGATCATTTGTTACTCCTGCATGTCTGAGTGATGAGTCTGCCAAATTTGGTGAGATTTAGGATATAATAAAGCCCCCAAACGGCCATTTCATTTTAGCTCCATTCATTTTCAATGGGAAAAAGATGGCCGAAAAGGCTGAATATCTCAAAAAGCTAAAGTTGCAGCATTACCAAAAGTCATAGCCGGATTGTCCTAAATGAGCTGAACATTTTGATATATGAATTGTTGAAATCGCACCAAAACTGTGCGAGTAGTTACATGCCAAAAAACGTACGGAATGAAGATAGTAACATCTATAAACTGTAGATAATAATAATAAATATAAACACAATCTCTATAGTGTGAATGCCTTGTTGGCATTCACACAAATATAAACACAATCTCTATAGTGTGAATGCCTTGTTGGCATTCACACAAATATAAACACAATCTCTATAGTGTGAATGCCTTGTTGGCATTCACACAAATATAAACACAATCTCTATAGTGTGAATGCCTTGTTGGCATTCACACAATAAATATAAACACAATCTCTATAGTGTGAATGCCTTGTTGGCATTCACACAACTAGATTGCATTTCCTGAGAAAATGCATGTGTGAATGCCAAAATGGCCGCTTCACCTAATTTGCATGTTCAATCAAAATGGCCGCCTCACCTAATGCATGATAGATACCGTCCATAGCTACATAGCTACAACCTCACCAAATTTTGGCTCTCTATGTATAAAGATGGCTGAATTAAAACAATTTGAAAGTAGCGTTGGCAGACATCAGCTGAAATTGGCCAAAAACAGCTGAACAACAGCTAAAACAAGCAGAAAATATCTTAACTTACCTGAAGGATGTTGGTAAAACATGGTTTTGCTGAATTAGGCTGAAAAAAGTTGGATTGATTAAAATAAATTGTTGAAATAGCTGAAAAAGCTGAAATTTGCATAAACAGCTAAAAAGTAGATAAAATAGCAAAAATATCTTAATCTTTTAAAAATTAGCTGAAAGGAGCATAATGATCTGAAATTAGCATAAATAAGTCAGTAGACGTACAAAATTGTTGAAGTAAGCTCCATTAAGCTGAAAAGATCACAGCTAAAATTAGCTGAAAGTAGCCGAAATATTTTTAAAAAATGTACAAGGTAGCTGAAGGAAGCTGAGTTGGTCCAAAATGTGAAAGGAGTAGTGAAATATTGTAATGAGTTCCAAAGATATCAAGGATGTAAAATGAGCTCATTGAGTTCATTTGAGCTCCATTCATTTTCAATGGGAAAAAAATGGCCGAAAAGGCTGAATATTTCAAAAAGCTAAAGTTGCACCAATACCAAAAGTCATAGCCATCATGTCCTGAATGAGCTGAACATTTTGATATATGAATTGTTGAAATAGCACAAAAACTGTAGGAGGAGTAGCGTGCCAAAAAACGTACGGAATCAGGATAGTAACAGATGTAATTGTAACACTAGAAAAACCGCATTTCCTGCGAAAATGCACGTGTGAATGCCTTAGCGCCGCTCCGCCCTTCTCGCGGCGACCGCGGGAAGTCGAGCTGGTCCACCCCGAAACACTCTCGTGCCTTTCCCGTACCCGTTCGGCACCCAGTGCGTGCACTCAATTTGGTCCACATTCCAAAATGGCCGCCTTCCCATTTATCGTACAACGTTGACGCCAGAGGGTTTTCTGTGCGTCTTGGTGAATTGGACAAGTGTACCAAATTTCATGATCCTACGTGAAACTAAGGCCAATGCGGAGGGTAGTTTGAAATTTTCTAGGTGGCGCTCTTGAGCCCTTTCTGTTGCAATTTTGGCCACGCCCCCAAAATATGTAATTTTTCACCAGTCCTGACGAGTCTGCCAAATTTGGTGAGTTTTGGGATATGATAAAGCTCCCAAAAGGCCAAACGTATTGTGACGGCGTTACGTCTGATTCGCCACATCGCCACGCCCACATGCTCCACCCAAAACAACCAGTCGTGGAAAGCTTGTTACAGCAACATGTCTTCGGTCACTGGACAGACCGTCACGCTGATTAGGTAACAGGTGTCCGATCGGGATGTTCAATGTACAACTGTACACTTCCTGTTGTGAGGGGGCGTGGCTTAATTATTGTCATGATTTGACCATTCAGTATTGCAGGGGACCGGATGTGGGTCAATCACTGAAGGTTTGATGTATTAGACTGTTTTCGTGTAGGTGCTATTAGTGTTTCGTTTGTGACGGCGTGACGGCTGATTCGCCACATCGCCACGCCCACATGCTCCACCCAAAACGGTCAGTGTTGGAAAGCTTGTTACAGCAACATGTCTTCGGTCACTGGACAGACCGTCCCGCTGATTAGGTAACAGGTGTCCGATCGGGACGTTCAATGTATAACTGTACACTTCCTGTTGTGAGGGGGCGTGGCTTAATTAATGTCATGATTTGACCATTCAGTATTGCAGGGGAGTGGTTGTGGGTCAATCACTGAAGGTTTGATGTATTAGACGGTTTTCGTGTAGGTGCTATTAGTGTTTCGTTTTTCATGGCGAGATGCCTAACTTTGAGGCCAGGCCACGCCCCTTCAGCATATATGAAAATGCGAGGTTTTGATCATTTGTTACTCCTGCATGTCTGAGTGATGAGTCTGCCAAATTTGGTGAGTTTTAGGGTATGATAAAGCCCCCAAAAGACCATTTCATTTTAGCTCCATTCATTTTCAATGGGAAAAAAATGGCCGAAAAGGCTAAATATTTCAAAAAGCGCAACTTGCAGCATTACCAAAAGTCATAGCTGGATTGTCCTGAACGAGCTGAACATTTTGATATATGAATCGTTGAAATGGCACAAATACTCTAGGAGGAGTAGCGTGCCAAAAAACGTACGGACGGAAGATAGTAACTATAACTAGAAAATTTGCATTTCCTACGAAAATGCACGTGTGAATGCCTTAGCGCCGCTCCGCCCTTCTCGTGGCGACCGCGGGAAGTCGAGCTAGTCCACCCTGAAACACTCTCGTGCCTTTCCCGTACCCGTTCGGCACCCAATGTATGCACCCAATTTGGTCCACATTCCAAAATGGCCGCCTTCCCATTTATCGTACAATGTTGATGCCAGAGGGTTTTCTGTACGTCTTTGTGAATTGGACAAGTGTACCAAATTTCATGATCCTACGTGAAACTAAGGCCAATGCGGAGGGTAGTTTGAAATATTCTAGGTGGCGCTCTTGAGCCGTTTCTGTTGCAATTTTGGCCACGCCCCCAAAATATGTAATTTTTCACCAGTCCTGACGAGTCTGCCAAATTTGGTGAGTTTTGGGATATGATAAAGCTCCCAAAAGGCCAAACGTATTGTGACGGCGTTACGTCTGATTCGCCACATCGCCACGCCCACATGCTCCACCCAAAACGGTCAGTGTTGGAAAGCTTGTTACATCAACATGTCTTTGGTCACTGGAAAGACCGTCATGCTGATTAGGTAACAGGTGTCCGATCGGGACCTTCAATGTACAACTGTACACTTCCTGTTGTGAGGGGGCGTGGCTTAATTAATGTCATGATTTGACCATTCAGTATTGCAGGGGACTGGTTGTGGGTCAATCACTGAAGGTTTGATGTATTAGACAGTTTTCGTGTAGGTGCTATTAGTGTTTCGTTTTTCATGGCGAGATACCTAACTTTGAGGCCAGGCCACGCCCCTTCATCATATATGAAAACATGAGGTTTTGATCATTTGTTACTCCTGCATGTCTGAGTGATGAGTCTGCCAAATTTGGTGAGATTTAGGATATAATAAAGCCCCCAAACGGCCATTTCATTTTAGCTCCATTCATTTTCAATGGGAAAAAGATGGCCGAAAAGGCTGAATATCTCAAAAAGCTAAAGTTGCAGCATTACCAAAAGTCATAGCCGGATTGTCCTAAATGAGCTGAACATTTTGATATATGAATTGTTGAAATCGCACCAAAACTGTGCGAGTAGTTACATGCCAAAAAACGTACGGAGTGAAGATAGTAACATCTATAAACTGTAGATAATAATAATAATAAATATAAACACAATCTCTATAGTGTGAATGCCTTGTTGGCATTCACACAAATATAAACACAATCTCTATAGTGTGAATGCCTTGTTGGCATTCACACAACTAGAAAAACCGCATTTCCTACGAAAATGCACGTGTGAATGCCTTAGCGCCGCTCCGCCCTTCTCGCGACGACCGCGGGAAGTCTAGCTGGTCCACCCCGAAACACTCTCGTGCCTTTCCCGTACCCGTTCGGCACCCAATGCGTGCACCCGATTTGGTCCACATTCCAAAATGGCCGCCTTCCCATTTATCGTACACCGTTGATGCCAGAGGGTTTTCTGTGCGTCTTTGTGAATTGGACAAGCGTACCAAATTTCATGATCCTACGTGAAACTAAGGCCAATGCGAAGGGTAGTTTGAAATTTTCTAGGTGGCGCTCTTGAGCCGTTTCTGTTGCAATTTTGGCCACGCCCCCAAAATATGTAATCGTTCACCAGTCCTGATGAGTCTGCCAATTTTGGTGAGTTTTGGGATATGAAAAAGCCCCCAAAATGCTATTTCATTTTAGCTCCATTCATTTTCAATGGGATAAAAATGGCCGAAAATGTCGCCTTTCCTTTCATCGTACAACGTTGGTGCCAGAGGGTTTTCTGTGCGCCTTGGTGAATCGGGGAGGTGTACCAAATTTCATGATCCTACGTGAAACTAAGGCCAATGCGGAGGGTAGTTTGAAATATTCTAGGTGGCGCTCTTGAGCCGTTTCTGTTGCAATTTTGGCCACGCCCCCAAAATATGTAATTTTTCACCAGTCCTGACGAGTCTGCCAAATTTGGTGAGTTTTGGGATATGATAAAGCTCCCAAAAGGCCAAACGTATTGTGACGGCGTTACGTCTGATTCGCCACATCGCCACGCCCACATGCTCCACCCAGGAATGATTACCTGCAGTGTTCCGTCAGTGAGGACTGAACTTGGCAAAAGGGCCTTCTACTCTGCTCCTGTTTCATGGAATATCTTACAAAAAATTTTGAAGATCTCGACCTTGACTTCTCTAAATGGCTTTAAGAATCTGTTGGAATCCTGGCAAAAACCAATGCAGATTTGTTCCTGTTCTTGATTTTCTACCTCTGCCTTATAATCTGTCTGTTTTGCTACTTTGATATTTTTTTTAACTTGTTAAAAAAAACTGTATTTCTCTCTTATGTTTGTCTATTGTTGATTGTTCAAGGAAATTCTACTGTTGCTGTTGTCATCATTCTTTAGTTTGTGGCCAGGTCTCGCTTGTAAATAAGTCCTCGAGGCTCAGTGAGTTTAACCTGCCTAAATAAAGGTTGAATGAAAAATGATAATGATACAACATGGGACAACACACACATGTTTATTCAATGCAAACACACAAGAGCTGTGCATTGCTGCTGCCAGATCAAGTCCCCACCAAGCCAGAGATTCTTGCAACTGGAGCTTTCAGAGGAAGCTTTAATAAATAAATAAATAAAAACAAAGCTGATGGGCAGCAACGTGTTTCATCCATCCATCCATCCATCCATCCATCCAACCAACCAACCTACCAACCATCCATCCATTAATCCTTCCTGTATTTCCTTTAGAAATTTAAGTTTGCTAATATATATATATTTTTTTATTAGAAGCATACCCTTTGTTTACTTTAGAAAGTGGTGGTGCAGAGGTTAGAGAAGGTGGCCTGTGAGTGGAAGATCGCCGGTTCAACTCCCGGTATATAAACATCAAAATGTGGGTGGGAAAGTTGAAGCACCTACACCTGCCTCCACCCTCATTTGCCCCAATCTGAGCCCTTAAGCAAGGCCCTTAAGCCCCACCATCTGCCCCCCCGGGCCTCATAGATGTCAGCTCTCTGCTCCACACAGTGGGCTGTGGTTGTGTCAGGAAGGACATCCAGCGTAAAATAATTGCCAAGTCTTCGTGTGACTTAGTTCTCTGTGGCGACCCCTGAAGAAGGAGCAGTTGAAAGAATTTTGAAAATTTAGAAAGTAAAAAAATGTACAGTATTTATGAATTAATGTACTAGTTCTGTTGCTGGTTCTACAACTATCTCCCGTTTATAAACTAGATGTACTTGGATGTTACCAGAAACATAAAAACTTTAAACTGAGCATTACCCCCCTCAACGAATTCCACCTCTCACATGGTTCAGCACCTACATTTTTAAAAATAATGTCACCATTAACTCTTCACATTTCTTTTTCAACCTGTTTGACATTTAGTAATTATTTTGGCTGGATTTCGGTCACAGCGTTTTGTCTGCGTGTGTACAATGCCCTTGGCTGTTTACTTTGTTGGCAAATTATTTCTGATTCATTTCCCAGAACGTGTTGTGGATTAAAACGGCTGCATTTTCTATTTAGCTTTCAACCAACTTTGACTTTGGAGGTTATTGTAATCACCAGGAACACACTGCACCTGCCATCACACATTTAAGGTGCTGGTAAAATAAAACAGCAGGAGCTTTCGAGGTTTGGGTGTAACGCTAAACAAGTACAGGCACAAACTGGTCGGGGGGCAATAGTGCTTAATAAAATGCAGTGATGGTCTCTGCTGTGGAACTGCAGACTGACCTTGTGCTAAGAAGTTCAGATGAAATTTTACAATTGTCAGCCAACAATTCTCGTAGCCTCTATCCCTCCTTGGCTGATACCAGATTCCTCCTAATTTTGCTTCATTGTGGGAAATCACTGTTCTAGAAAAGAGACATATTCAGTGGTACCCCCGGGAGTGCTTTACCTATTAGTGGGCAGTGCAGTGACCTTCAAAGAGTCCATACATTACCATTCCCTTTGTTGGAGCATTTCCTTAGGAAAGAAAGTTGTGACTGAATATGAATGTAGATGTATGTGTATGTATGTATATATATGTATGTATATATGTATGGGTATGTGTATATATGTACGTATATGTATGTATGTGTGTATATATATGCATATATATATATACAGGTAATCCCCGACTTACGAGCGAGTTCAGTTACCACGACTATCTCGTAAGACAAAAATTCGTATGTCGGAACACGAAACACGTGTCGCTCGTAAGTCCGGATTTTCGGTCGTAAGTCGGAAAATTTATGCTAGCGCTACTACGAACACTCGTTTTTCATCACAAACGTTCATACTAGTTCATAAACATGCTCAGAAACTTGTTTCCAAACGGTTAGCTAACACACTTTCATCTAAAAACACATAAAAGTGCTGTATTTTCTGTATGTTCTTTACAAATTTACTGTTCGTTAGTGAGCTCGTAAGTCCGGAACCTCGTATGTTGATGCGCTCGTAAGTCGGGGATTACCTGTATATATATATGTATGTAGGTATGGGTGTATATATTTATAGTAATCTACTGCAAAGTCATGAATATTATGTGTATTTTATGCATATGTGTTTTGTTGCTGTGTTCTGTCATGTACTTTGCAGGATTGCAGACGGCGGTTGGGTGTGTTTGCCTAGTGCTCTTTTTGTGGATATTTGTTTTGTAGTCTTACTTTCTGTCTTTCCTTTCTTTCTATCAAAAAATAAATCATAATGGTGTGAAGAGGATGGCTGTGAGGTGTGAAGAGAGGCCATCTATAAAAGGGGGGAAAAAAGGCAAAAAAATTAGTGAAGCTTGCAAGTTCAGATTCATCTTCCTAAAGAACAAAACAAGTATGGCCAATTAATGATACAAAATATTACATATAACAAAGCAAATAAAGTGCAACAAGATATCTGCAGTAAGGTTATTTAAATATAAACTCTCAACCCGTTTCCATCTCCTTCATCTTCTTCACATTAATGTGAAGGTTGTTCTTCCTGCACCAGCTTTCCTGGTTTTCCTTTTAATTTTTATCTTGTAAAGTCTCAAAGTTATCTATTCCACATTTTTTAAATTGTAATTTTATCATCGTGTGGATACAGATCTGTGCAAAACTCTTGAGTCACTTCACATTGTTCATGTTTTGCTTACAAACAGTTGGACTCCAGGGGCCTCATGTATCAACCGTGCGTGCGCACTAAAACCGTGCGTACGTCACTGTCCACGCAAAACCCCGTATGTATCAAAACTGAACTGAACGTGAATATGTGCGCATCCAAGTACATTTCCACGCCAGCTCCAGAGCAGGCGCACGCACGTTTCTGTGGTTTGTGTTCCTTTGGCGACACTTACAGGTGATTCTGGAAACTGTTCATGAAGGGGAAATAATGATTATTTCCACCCAAACACACATGATTAACAATTATTACATCCACATGGACGCAATCAGAATATAACCCGCAAAAAATATAATAAACAGAAAGACTGAATAGTACTGCACAGCTTAAATTCTTGTTTTCTGTTCATTTTTAGCTGTTTTAGCAGTTGAAGAACGTGATGCATGATGGGACAAGACGACATTCCTCTGGGTATATTTAAATGAAAACAACGTTTTACTTTTTTTAATTCATTCCAGATTTAAAGAACACAAGAAAACCATTTAAGAAAAAACCCACAAGAAGTCCTCTTTTTCCTTCATGTCATGTATTGTTTAATTTCATGTTGTTCATTCTAAATAGTTTTCTTGTGTTCTTTAAATCTGGAATGAATTTAAAAAAAAAAAACGTTGTACCATGCGGGTTTCGAACTCATGAGGTTTGGGACGAAAGGCGGGCACGCTACCCACTGACCCATTTAGGCATGTTAGAATAGCTTGGTCAACTTTTTATTTAAAAGTGGACGGTTTGTTGTGCGCTGAGCGTGCCAAACAAAACCTTTTTCCGTGCCTCTCTACGTCACTCAGAAGTGTCTCCAGTCCACAGTCCGTGAAGTTCCTCTTTTTTCCACGTTTCCACATGATTTGCAATAGAGCAAAGACGACATTCCTAACGTGCAGGGCATATTTAAATGAATTTGCATATTTATATGGAGGCGTGTCAAAGGCGGAGTCGGCCACTCTCTCATGTGCGCTCAATTCCACGTTGATTGTGATGTACAAAAGCAATGTGCGTGGATACCGGCGTATGCACAGTTTGATACATCTGGATTTTTTTGTGCGTAGGCAGATTTCTGGATTTGACCGTGCGGCACTTTTCAGTAAGAAATCCACACAAGTCTTTGTACATGAGGCCCCAGGATCCCGAGAATGAGCCTCGAGGACTCATTTACAAGAGAGACTTGTTTTAAACAAAGAACACAGATGAGAACGGTAGACAATCATAAAAAAGCACAAACGAAAAGTAAATGGAAGAAATTATATATGTAAAAAAAAAAAAAAACTACATTATAAAGCCATGTAAAATATTAAAAACAGGAACGCGTGTGTTGTTTTTTTTCCATCAACTTAAGAGTGGTTTAAAATCCCTTAGAGGTCAAGAGCTTCAGATCCTTTAGCAAGATATTCCAGGAAACAGGAGCAGAGTAGGAGAAGACCCTTTGTCTAGTTCTGTCTTCACTGCTAATTGCCAATTGTGCTGAGTAATTGCTGCTAAAATCACAGCTTGCTACATCTCTATAGATCCCAGTTTGCTTTAGGTGGTACCACAAAGAAACACACACAATAAATAACCATGACAAGATGCCACTTCTTGTACCAGTCTTTATTTCACTGAGAAAAGGTGAAATCAAGAAAATTAAATATTTAAAATCATTGAAAATTATGTGAAATCTTCTTCCCAGGCTTTTTCATGTAAAAACATTTATACCTCATCAAGAAATTTACATATTTTCGACATCCAGGCAGGTTCAATTTTCATGATTTGTTTACTTCTAATTTTCCACCAGCAGCACAAGAAAAATTCATTATCCATTTATTTTAGCATCAAGTAAAATATTCACAGTGCAGCTAACTGGCTTGAATATGGAAAAATGTCTAGGGAAGAAGAATTACTTCTGCTAAAAACACACAAAAAATTGTATTTTAGGACATTCCATCTCCCGTTTACATAGATTTTGCAGTGTTTGCATGCCTTGGCGCAGAGATTTAGTAACTGGTTTGGAAATGGAAAGATAGATGGCTGATGTAACACGAGCTTTTACCACCTCACCCCTGTGTTCCACCCTCGCTTTTCCCACTTCCATTTCTCAACTTTCCACAAGCAAATCGAGTGAGGCACCTCCTAATTAGATTGTTTCTAGCCACATTTCAAATATGTGACTAATTGGGGAAAGGGAAAAAGAGAGTTTGCCCTGCATTGGCGCAGGGTTGAATATGGGGCTTTGTTGTGTTAGGGACTCTTGGTTTTTCTCCAGCTCTAACACTTTGTTGCGGCTCCTGAGTGGCAGGGAAGAGCCTGTTATCCACAGCTGACTCCAGTCTGCTGACAAGGAGCTCTCAGTACTTAAGGCTGTTTGGATCAACATGATTCCACTTGAACATTGTCCAATTCATGGTACCATGTCTGGCCTTAGTGTGCAATCCTGATCTTTTGTGATTGACCTAATCTGTTTTGTCCTTGCTCCTCATAGCTCCTGTCATCTGTTCCTTGCCACCCAGGTCTGCCTCAAGCCAACGCCCGATGTCTGTTCTCTGAGTTCTCCTTGGGTCCTTCTACAACTGCCACCTACAACAAAAGCATTACCAAAAGTTAAACATCTGCATCCAGCCTTAATGTCTGCCCTGCCACTCTCATTCATCGTCATCCACTTACCTGTTCTCCTTGGTCTACTCCACCATCATGGAATCCCTTGGCACCAGTTCCAAGCCTGAAAAACAAAACAACCATGTCTAACTCAATATCAATATACTCTACACATCCCGTGTTCCTGAGAAGTCACTCTTTGTAGATAAAACACCTTTTTCTACTGGTTGGTCTCTCGTGTCTCAGTTAGAACGCTTGGTATTTTGTTATTGAACACAATGCGATAATTAAAAGTAGAGGTCACAGGTCAGTGAACACTTTTATGACAATAAGCCTCATGAAATGAAAGACATAAGTCCGTCCGTCAATCCCCTTTACCTGCTTCTTCTTTTGCATGTCGACATGCAAAAAAAATGGTGCCCATACCCAACCGTCAAAGTGCGAGAGGCAGGGTACACCCCGGTTGGGTCGCAAGTCCATCATAGGGCCACACTTGTCTCAAACATAGAGATAAACAAGACTTAAATAAAAGTGATATTTTTTTACATGAGTCAAAAGGCTCAATTCAGTTTTTTTTACATGTCACATGGGAAACAAAAGGTTTTGAGACTATTATCGACTACAGTTCTCCTCAGTATATCATAATATCCAAGATTTATATAAAAAATCACTATGTAAAGCCTTTAAACTTTGCATAAAAGCCCGGATTCCGGCAATAAGATAATTTAGTTTGTGAGTAGCTGATACCTAAATGCCCTGACTACAACAAGAGAGTTCCTGAGTACGTCCACAGTTTGAGAACCAGGGATAGGTGAAGCATAGGTAGAGAGTTGCTCCTGGTAGGTCTGGATGGTGCCTTGCATGGCAGGCTACCGGTGTATGAATGTGTGTATGAATGGGTGGCTGGATGGTACTGTAAAGCGCTTTGGGGCTCCTCACAGGGGACTGGAAAGTGCTATATATAAGTAAGCTCCATTTACAATTTACCATAAGAAAAGCTGAGGGGCATAAAATGGTATTATTGGGGCGGCCGTGGCACAGTGGTAATGGCAGTCGACCCCCGATCTGAAGGTTGGAGGTTCGAATCCCGCATCCGCCCACCATGTGTCGTTGTGTCCCTGGGCAAGACACTTAACCCCAAGTTGCTCCCGGTAGGTCTGGATGGCGCCTTGCAAGGCAGGCTACCACTACCGGTGTATGAATGTGTGAATGAATGGGTGGATGGCTGGTATTGTAAAGCGCTTTGGGGTTCCTCACAGGGGGCTGGAAAGCGCTATATAAATAAGCTCCATTTACCATTTTAAAATGATTGACGAATGAAGAAGTCATTGGAAGCTTTATTTGGCAACTTTTTTGTTGCATAGTTTATATTTTACGATAGCATTATAGCCAAAAGATGTTACAAGTCTTTTGGAAAATATATTTTCTAAAATTGAGCTGCAGAGACTTAAAAACCATTAAAAACCCATTAAACTAACTGTGGCTAAGAGCAAATTTTAAACCAAGCAAAACACGTGGTCACAGACTGAGTAATTTATTGAAACTGGCTTTTTGCAAAAAAATAAAAAAATAAAAATAAAAAGGGTTTAAAATATGTAATTTTCAATGTTTGATCAAATCCAAGCCTAAGTATAAAAAATAATAAAATTGTGCTGCAAGCTTAGAACTGCTACAGAAAGGTTTAAAAGACGCTGAACCTTGCTGCTTCATGCTTTACATTATAGTTACGCTATACTGGTAGTTATATTTGGCTTGTGTGGTCGTTGCTGCTCCTGGTAAGACTGCATTGATTTATTCCCCTCTGTTTCTGAACCCTGTAAAACCTGGAGCTCTGATGGAGTTGATTATCTCAGGGAGTCTCTGAATCAGCAGGATGCCGACTGTTTACTGAAAACCCTGAGCTCTAACCTTGACCAACCTCGTCTTCACCTCCATCACCACCAGGCTTCATTAGAGCGTCAGAGCTGCATTTCACATTACTCCAGCTGGCCCACTGTGTATTGTTGTTTTCATTCCAGCCTCCATAATTAATCGGCCTTGATGAGCATCGAGATGGTTACTAATTGGTCGGATAGGGATCTCTTTCACTTGAATCTTTAACGTGAGGATAACGCACATTTTAAATGTTTTACTAGTCTAAATAGAGTGGATCTGTGGTGACAAATTGTCCTTGCTAATCCTAAATGATTATTAAACAAAAAATGTTCTACATTAAAATGTTTAAACACAGTTTCCAGTATTTATGCTTAGAAAAACAAGAGTTTGTCTGATTTGTCTCATTTTTCTTAGTGATTTGAAAACCTGAGTAAATATGTAAAACATAACAGATGAAAATGGCTCCATATACATATGCATACCTGTCAAGTTTTGGATTTAAAAATAAGGGAAATTTTCTTCCGGGTACTCCGAGCCATCCCACTAGCCCAGGGGTCTGCAACCTTTTCAATCAAAAGAGCTGTTTTTCACCGTTGTTCACTACATTAAATGTGTCCAGAGCAGCAACAACCTGCTACAACTGTGGTTATCAACTGGTGGATCATGGGCCACTTTGGGTTTGCTGGAGGGGATTTTGTGGCTAGTAAGGGTCACACTATAAAGCAAAATATATCTAATGCTTTTTAACATTCATTAAAGAAAAAGACCAGATTCTTGTAAAGGGGAAGTTTTCAGTGTTTATCTGTTTTTAAATTAAAAAAAATATATATAAACTATGCAGACAGTTCTTCATGAAAAGAAATAAAGCATCAAATTAAAGTATGTTTTACTCGTACTCGCTCCAGTGTTCACATATTTGTAAAAGAAATGGCATCAAATCTGTTTGAATTCATTCTTTTTTGTTGTTTGTACCACCAATAAAATTCAGTTTTATGTCAGTTTTAGCCAAAGCTTGAAAGAGCCACTAAAGAGGGAGCAAAGAGCCACATGTGGCTCCAGAGCCGCAGGTTGCAGACCCTTGCACTAGCCCAACCAAAGTCCAGGACCCCTTACATTTTAAGACAGGTTTACAAGAAATCTAAAATAACTACCTATCAGCCACTTACAAACCAGTTATGTGATCACAATCTGATAGGCCTACCTTTGTTGACATTGAAATGCTGTGAACATTCTTGCCTCTAGCCCGCGTTTGTGCTTGACGGATTTTTCATGCTGACGGACATCGTTCCTTCCCCCATGAGAGACACTAAAGTCGCAGTTACAAATCTTACAAAACGCGTAATTGTGCCCCACCCTACTCTTCTTTAAATTTGCTGTCCCATTTTTCAAGATATTTACACGAAGTCTTAACTTTTTTGGCAGGGACGCCTCGCTCGTTACATTCATCTATCTCTGGTGTGTTGTTCCGGGTTTGTTCCCGGCCGCTGCACACTAACATCGCGAGAACTGCCACCGAGGCTACTGCAGGTGGCAGTTCTCGCGAGGCTAGTGACAGAGGCACTGGAATTTTTTTTTTTATATAATATTATAATACGGGAAATTTCCGGGAAAATAATAATTTGGGATGACGACGGGAAAGAGGGGTAAAATCCGGTAGTTTCCCGGCCAAAACGGGAGACTTGACAGATATGTATGTACAACAGACCGCAACTAAACATCTTTACCAGATTTTATCTTTATTTTTCTTCTTTCAGATGCTCCCTTCCACAGGGGTTGCCACAGCAAACTAAGGATGTTCTCCAGTAGACTCAGTTTGATTGGGAACCACAATTCAAAACATTTATTTACATTTCAACTGGTGCAGTGTGCATTCACACTGCATTGAGTCCATGGAGCCAACCAGTTCGCCTCCAGGCCTGTGACGGCGCTGCACCAAGAAGTACAGAAGGAAATGAAACAATAACCTCTGAAGAAGACACTTCTTCTTCTTTTTATTCTTCTGGAAATAAAAGCAAAAATGGAGTGGCGTCAACTTTTAGCGGTTTTATGATTTCTGTTTTGTCTGTGGCTCATGTGCCAAACAAACATTCAAAAATGGAGTCAGAGTCAGAATCAGAGAGTCTTTATTGTCATTTGCACCGCATGTAGTACATGTGATGAAATGAGATTATGTACACAGGGTCCCATGGACTCGGCATGAGCGGAAGATGAGGCAGAAGACCATGGAGAATGTGGTTTTTCACACAAAGTGGCTGAGACGGCTCTGTATGAGGGAAGAGAAATGTGCATTTGTTTGTCCTGCGCCATAGTCCACTTCCTGCTTTCGGACCAGTCTCCAGCCCCGTTGCGTTCACAATACATTTGAACTGTGTTAAAGTTCACTTCAACCGAACCGAGAACTAGCTTTAGTTGGACCAGCTTCACTTTTTTGGGTCCGCATCAGAGTTCAATTGTGCATTTACAAACAAACCAGACTTTCCAGGCAAATGGACTGTTGTTCCATTAAAGCGGACTAAACAGGGCTGATGTGAATGCACCCTAACTCGCAATCAAGACTTGGCGATTGTTTTTACGCCGGATGTTCTTCCTGACATAACCACAGACCACCGAGCTACCACAGCCCTCTGTGTGGAGCAGAGAGCTGCCATGTAGGGTGTCTGAGGGAGCAGATGGTGGGGTTAAAAGCCTTGCTCAAGGGCCCAGAATAGGGAAATGAAGGTGGAAGAAGGTGTGAGTGTTTCACCTTTCCCACCCACATTTTGATGTCAGTTTTGGGGAGTTGAACCAACGACCTTCCGATCACAGGCTTGCCTTCGCTAAACTCTGCCCCACCACTCCCCAAATACCTTTCCAAATATGAACATGAATTTAAAGCTGGTCAGTTAATAATCCTTGCACTTAATCAGGACACCCAAGTCAGAGGTCTAAAATATGTACCGGTATCAGTGCTGGGCAGCGCTAATCCAAAAAATTAGTTCCGCTATTTCTAAAGCACTTATTGATTTATTTAGGTCCACAATTTCAAAAGCACTTATGTATTACCAATGCTAGCGGATGCTAATGCTAACACGCTAACCGCCATTTTGAAGAGGGCAACTGGCAAAATATTTTTTTTAATCCAGCAGATTTGACCATTTGAACCGGTTAAGCTCAGAAAAACCTTGTGCTATAAAGTCAGATAAGAAATATATTTTTTCTCAGCAAAGAAATAATTGTTTTTACCGTGTTTTCATGGAAAGTCCTTATCTTCTGTGGCCGTCGCGGCCGCCATTTTGAAGAGGGCAGTGGAGAAATACTTTTAAAAATCCAGACGCGTCGCGTAGGCCGCTGAGAAACATCCATAAGTTCACCCTCCATGTTAAAAACTCTTCGTCTGACTCTTCGAAAACAAGCAATAAGGCTGCAGAGTAACACACTGGCTGCTAACTGAGAGCGCTCGCTCTAGTAAAGAGACTGAGGGGATGCTTTTTTGTCACGGACCACATCCGGCGCTGACAGGATATGGTCTGTTAGCAGTCGTCCGGGCCTCTAAATAAGTTTTTTCGGTTTTACTGATAGATAATTAGTTATTAGCTGTACTGCATTTTAAATAAAAATTGCGCAAATCCGCGTATGAATTATAAAAGTTAGTTAATCCGCTTTAAAGCTAACAGATTATTTAGCTATGCTATAAGCGGATTAGCGCATTAGCGCTCTCCAGCGGTCGGAGGGCCACCACTGACCGGTATGTATTCAGACCTACATGTGTTTTTTACAGCGCAAGTTGTTAAACATCAACCTGTCCGGGGACTACAGGCGGAAATTAGTATTATTACTATAACCTGGCACAATGCATCTTTCCTGTTTTTGTAGGTCAATGTATTGTTGTGCACTGTCCCTGAGAAAACAAATAAATCATCATCATAAATCATCATCATCATCATAAATGTTTTATGCCCTGTAAAAACAATTGAATCTCTGAAAAGGCTAATTAAGTTTGTATGTTGATTCAAGGTAAACTCACTAGATAAACAAAATACAATAATTGGAAGTATTGTGCTATCTCAATGAGGTAAAACCCAGAGTATTCAACTTTTATTTAGTCAGTTTGATCCCATTGAGCCTCAAAGACTCATTTACAAGAGAGACCTGGTTTCAGCAAAGAATGATGACAACAGTGACAACAATAGACAATCATAATAATAATAATCATTTTATTTAAAAGCGCCTTTCAGGACACCCAAGGACACATAAAAGAAGCATACAGATTTTTTTTAACAAGTTAAAAAAGATGTCAAAGTAGCAAAACAGACAGATTATAAGGCAAATGTAGAAAATCAAAAACAGAAACATGTCTGCATTGGTTTTTGCCAGGAGTCCAACAGATTCTTAAAACCATTTAGAGAGGTCAAGGTAGAGAGCTTCAGATCTTTTTGTAAGATATTCCATGAAGCAGGAG
>JBBPBX010005899.1:40209-70406 GCA_038048925.1 Garcialebias charrua
ATATATTTATCAGTGCTGTTTTAGTTGAAAGAGAATAATCTATTCAAGACTAAGCAGGTGGTCATAATTGTTTTAAGCATGTTGTGTTATTTGTGACTATCAGTTAGTCCAACATGTATTTGTCCTTCCAAAATCTGAATGAATAAGATGATCTGTTCATCTTGTCACCCATCCTTGTAGCTTTTTCATTTTAAGTTTTTTGGAAGCAGCATTAGGACAGACATGCCTCTGTTCCTCTATAACCATTCCTCCCATCACATCCTGAAGGATCCTCAGCTGCTCACAAACCATCCAGGAGATACAACCCCTCCAACAAGTCCTTGATCAGACTCATGGCCACTCATTAATCAAACGCTTTGTCCATCTTTTCTCACATCCGATGTAAGATACAGTGTTTTTGTAACAATATCAGCCGACTGGCAGACAAGGAAATAATATCTTACTGTAATTTTTTTAAACATTTTTTCATCACGAGCAGTGCAGTTTTAATATCGCCTCCAGCTTTTTTTTTTTTACATTATATACTCTAAAAGTCATAACATTTTTGCTGCAGCAAAGATTTAAAAGATCGTTTGCTTTTGATTAATGATATTCAGACACACTATTTAAAGTGCAACACCAAGCACTGAGAACTCTCCTTTGTCAAACTAAACTGAAAAAAAGTTTATTATTTTAACCTTCCAAGGTGTCAGATGTTCAAATATTCTCATTTGATTTATTGCAGACAATTTTTATTTTTACTGTGGCATACACGTATTTGAAAAAAATATCTTATTTTTACCAGAAGATGTTCTTACCAGTTGTGTCTCTTAAGACCAAGGGAGGAGTGATCAGGATTCAGGATTTCAGGTTTGAAGAGGGAGTTTCACGTAAATGGATTACCGTAATGTCTGGACTATAAGCCACTACTTTTTAATCATGCTTTGAGCACCACGAGTTACACAATGCTGCAGCTAATTACATTTTTAATTATTTATTTTTTGACAGATTAATGAGCTTCATGCCACCATAACATTTAGCCTTGTCACACCCTGGTGCTCACATAGTTGCCCAAACGTCTGTCTTGGGGTGTGGGTCCTCATGACTCAGTGAGACTACCTGAATAAATAAAGGTTAAACAAATAACCAGACCAATGAAACTACTGAACAGGTCACTGTGGACAAGTGAAATGTTGATTTACCGTAAATAAAATACATTCGCATTAAATTCTTCAGATCAGTCATTTTACGCATCATGTACAGACCATGATCATGAAAAACACACTAAGAAATGCAGATAATGCAGCTTTCAAGTTAAAGGCAATCAATCACGGGGCGGCCGTGGCGTAGTGGTAATGGCAGTCGTCCCTGTGGTTGGCGGTTCGAATCCCGGTTCCCCACACCATGTGTCGTTGTGTCCTTGGGCAAGACACTTAACCCCGAGTTGCTCCCAGTAGGACTGGAAAGCACCTTGCATGGTAGTCTGCCGCTACCGGTGTATGAATGTGTGTAGCATTCAATGTGTGTAGCACTTTTGAGATTTTCACTAATGAAAAGTGCGTTATAAATTGAATTCATTATTATTTATTATTGTTATCTGGCTGTAAAAGAAGGAAATAGAGCTGCTGCACGTAAGCTTGGCATCAATAAATTAATGGTGAGACATTGAAGAAAGCAGCATGAAGAAATCACTCAATGCAAAAAGTTGACAAAAGTTTTCAGAGGTAAAACAAACAAACAAATATGGCCCAAACTTGAAAATATTCTTGAAGACTGGGTGAACGCAGAGAGAGCAGACAGCTGAGGTGTTTCCACTGTGCAGATCTGACTGAAAGTCAAAGTAATCTCCACCGAAAACAAGATTGAAAATTTTAGAGCTGGACCATCGTGGTGTCTCAGATTTACGAGATGAAAAGGCGATCATTGACTTTTCCTGGTAGGCTACAGTTTTTTTTAATAGTCTTTTTATTTTATTTTTTTAGAACACAAACATCCATGGCTGCGCTCAGAAAAGTTGCAGCTTCATGGGCTCCCGGTACATTCCCAGCTTTTAGTAGTTTTGATATTGACACTGATGGGTTTTTGAACCCAAACCCAAGCAGCAACTAAAAAATAATCACACACAAATGACAAGTTAGCTGGTGGGTATTTTACTTTGCAAAGTGGGAAACGCCTCCTTAAAACAAGCGGAGAGCGAGTCCGCGTTGGAAAAGTTGACATTCACCTTTTATACACTTGGTGGGTAGGTACAAAACAGGTAAAACAATTTTCACACAATAGGTGTTTTTGAGTTTTGGCTAAAACTGAAGCAACAGGTCTTGAAACAAAGGAAACATTCTTTTGGTGCTTTTGTTTTTCAGTAAACAAGTATTGTGTAAGACAGACATATCTCAGGGAGTGAACAGATACTTGTTTGAACTATAAGTTTTTAGATGATAAACATTAAAATACTCTGACATATATCTGCTCTGTTTTATCATTTAAAACGCTTTAACATTATGCAGATGATTGGCCCGAAAAACCTCTGGGTCTAAACTTACCATAGTAGGGAAAAATGCAACCAATACAAATGTGCCCTCATCACTTTGCAGCCTTTACAACAAATCAGGCTCATCTGAAAAAAAAGTTTTTGTGGGCAGTAGAGTAAAATAATTAGAGATTTTAGAATAATTTTGAAAACTATAATTTAAAAACCTAAAGAAATTTAAACTAAAAATAATTAAAAACCGAAAGAAGTCTAAATTAAAATAGTTTAAAGGTGAAGTCTGCAGTTTCTGTAGAACATCAGCACTTAGAAAAAATTTCAACAAGCAAAGCATTCTGATCCCTCCCCCTCAGAGCCATATATGGCTCTGCCCCCTTGTGGTCTGTTGAAAATTCAAATTCAAGCTCTGTTTTTATTGGCTGATTCAAATTCAAGCTCGGTTTTTATTGGCTGGTTACAAACTTTGTTTTTATTGGCTGGAAAATGGCGGGTCACTTTTTCTTTTTAGAAATGCTTATTTACCACCTGGAGAAGCAAGGGGACAATATTTTTTTTTAGTTTTTTTCAGAGATTACCTCTCTAACATCAATCTAGTGACAGAGTGAAGAAATATGTTAAAAATATATTGTTAGAAAAGTTACATATAGCAGCTTCAAAGACAAAGAAGTTTAAACTAAAAAAATGAAAACTTAAAAGAAATATTAAGCTAATTATTTAAACATTTAAGAAGTTTAAACTAAAAATAAAGAGAAAGGTAACTTATTTTACAAAAAAAAACTTTTCAAAACATGAGAAAACAACTCTTAAAGTGTGGAAAATCAATTATTGAAACACACAGCAAAGACAAAGCTCTTTTTATGAGCTAGGTCTTTTATAGACCAAAAACAGAATGCATAATAACTGAAATCGTTCTGCATTTTGTCTCGGCAAGTTGGCATAATCAGGACGTCGCGTTTGATGCAGAGAAGCATGCTCGACATCAGAAATCCTGCTGCCTCATCTCAGTGTGGCTCTGTATCACTGCCTTGCCACCCAGACAGGTGGGCAGCCCATGGAAGATTCTGGAATCCTGCTACCCCATCTCAGGAACCACTCTGCCCTGAGATGGTCTCCAGCCAGCACTCCGACTCCCAGTGCATCCAGCTGGGGTCCCCGACAAAACCAGTCTCCTGGGTGGGGCCAAACTCCCTCAGCATGCTCATCACACCTGGAAGTCCTTCCTGTGGTGTTGACCTGGGCAGAATCAAAAATTAGTACAAATACACAAGAAAATAGGATAATGTTTACATATTTTTAATTCCCACACCATTAGTACAATGTTAGTATTAGTATTAGTTTAGACGAATCACCTCAACAATCGAAAAATTTCCAGCATGAAGGTAGCGAGGATATGGTTATAAAAGGCAAATTTTTAGCAGGGTCAATGGGAGCTCAGCAAGACACAGTTCACCAGCCCGCCGCCATGTTGGTCTCCTCCTAGGCTACTGTTTTTGTTTATTTTATTAACCAGCCATGTTACAGGCACTGTTATTAACTGAATTTGATGTATGTGAATGGTTTTTATATATGTCTCAGTGCCTTGAGATGACTTCTGTTGTTACTTGGGGCTATAAAATTTTTTAATTTGTTCAACCTTTATTTAAACAGCTAAGTCACATTGAGCCTCGAAGACTCATTTTCAAGAGAGACCTGTTTGGACAGACAATAACAAATGGTGAAAAATGACACATAGGATTTGGAGTCAAAAAAAGAAAAAAATTACCACACTTTTAACCTCTGAAGGTCAACAGCATGATAATGAAAAAAAAAATCCGGCACACTAGCACATAATGATGCCGACATTACGCTGGGGGTGGGGGGGACACAAGGACGGTGAGCATGTCCAAATTCAACACACAGAGGTACTGTAGAGTTCAGATCAAATCACTCAGTTCAAATAGTTCCCTCTGGAGAGATCCGTACACACGCCAAGGACCACCAAAGACGACATCCAAAGAGTCCTGAAATGATGACAGCATGTTTATTCAGCTGGGCCTTTCTAAAAAGTCCATGGAAATTCCTTGGTAAGAGGGGAGTGAGGAGTAGAGCTTCAGGTTTACAAAACTTTCCAGGCGGGTTGAGATAAGATTGCCTGTCAAGGCCAGTCAGGGAGATGAATTCAGATAAACACAATTATTTTGGGGACAGGCAGAACTTTAATGACAACTACCTTGAGTTTGTGTCAGTCCACTCAGTTCCAAAACGTCCAAATTACATGGCCACACCAATGAACCGTGCCTGAGAATAATCCCTGAGGTCTGATCCATTCTGCCAATACTGTTTGAGTCTGGGTGCTCGAAGCATGAACCAAGCCATCATAAGGCAAGCAGCATGATCGGGTCCAGATTTGCTGCCGACGACTTCCTTGATTGTACATAAACCAGGAACAAGCTGAATCCAAAAAGCAGGAACCAGTTATCATAAATCCATCTATAAATGTGTCCTTAAAATCCACATATGACAGCAGAGGTAGACACTTCATCAAGTCTTCCAAGTCGATGAGATATCCGTATCGATTACTGCAACTCCCTTCTCTACGGCCTCCCCAACAAATCTCTCCACAAGTTACAGATGGTCCAGAACTCAGCTGCCCGTGTCATCACTCAAACCTCCTACTATAACCACATCACTCCTGTCCTGCAGCAGCTCCACTGGCTCCCGGTTAAATCACGCATCATCTTCAAAATTCTACTCCTCACGTTCAAAGCTATCCACAACCTTGCCCCTCCTTATCTATCTGACCTCCTACAAATCTCCATCCCATCACGCTCTCTCAGATCCTCCTCTTCGCTACATCTCCATGTACCCTCTGCCCGCCTCTCCACCATGGGGAGCAGGGCCTTCACCTGCTCTGCCCCTCACCTCTGGAACGCTCTACCGCCAGACCTTCGAAACACCACCTCCCTTTCTCTGTTCAAGACTGCCCTGAAAACACATCTCTTTAGACTAGCTTATCATTACTGTTACTAAATGACTTTTATATTATTTTTGTATTTTGTATTCTTTCTTTATTTTATTTTTGGGGTATTGGAGAGAAGGCAGACAGCAGACTGAAGGCTCAGTTGTTTTAAGCTGTTTGTTGTAGCTTGTTACATGACTTAGAAAAAAGACGCACCGGAGACTGGTATAGGTTTGGACAAAATGTCAATCTGGTTCAGAGCACATGGGAGTACAGTGAGAGCATAGATAAGTATAGAAACAGTTAGTTTAAGCTCAGGAAGAAAATTTCTAATGTTACTGATATTGTTATCGCCATATGGCAACAAACGGTCCAACGAAGACTTGTTCCAACTCAGCCTTAAGTAAGATGTACGGTGATTAGATGGGCACAGGTATGAGGAAGCCAGCACCTCCCACTCACACACTTCCTGCAGAAGGTGGGTTAGTGTGAGAAAGTGCAAAAGACACATTTTAACACACACATATCAGTACTTTCTGTGACTCTCACCACCCACTTTCCATCATCAAAATTTTACACCATGGGGCCAAACGTGTCCTCACAAGGACAGAAAGGAAGGAAAAGGAGCAGAAACACATCAAAAAAGCTTTCCAAACCTGTGGATATCTTAACTGTGCTTTTGTCAATTCTGCGAGGAAAAAACACACACACCACAGAACAAAAAAAAGAAAAACACAACAGAACCAAACTGAGAATAACACAAAAACATTGTTATCCCAAATATGATTGTATAGGGGTGATCTGATGCCAGTTTTTTTTTTTTAAACCAAGTATGAGTACACGTTTGAGTATGAGTACGAGTACTTCAGTTTGTGTACTCACTGATCCAGAGTACCTATACCAGGTACTTACTGAGTTAGAACATAAACATTACAGAATTACTTAAAAATACATTTCATTTATTTAGAACAAGGTGGCTCTCTTTACTTTGAGTCCGACAGTTTGGGAGTGAGTTAAGGTGGAGTGTTTAAAATTTCCAACTATTGTACATTCAACATAAACCACTTCAGCTACACTCCTCTGAGCTAAAAGCCCCTCGTTAACAGTCAGCTGGAGGGTGTGAGCGACACACGGGAGGCTGGGGAGGCCAACGTCACTCGGCGCCTTTATTTGTCTCTGAGCACAACATGAACAGAACTTTTGGGAATATTCCACGTCTGAAGCATTTCATCAAATGCACCTGCTATGGCACTGCTAGTGTGTGAACCCTGGAGCTGCTTTGCCTGTACTACGGCTCTCTGCAGTCAAATCTTCAACAATCCACTGCACAGTTATACTAATGATAGATAATGGACTTACACTGTTCATCTAAACATCCAGAGTCAAACTGAACCCAGAAACATCCGACAACAGGTTGCTGATGAGTCTTTTTACAGTCAAACATCTTTGGCAAAGTTTTTTTCAACAATATGGTGGTGGCTGGCAAAATCATACTGAGGCTCAGATACCTCGAGAAGACAACAAAATCCACTATCATCCACCACTGAAAACAGCTGATCATCAAGAGCAATGTATTGAGTAAGAGCTTCAGCGTGATAACCTTTCATTCCACCACATGTACCACATGTGGTGGAATGACAAGATAAAGAGCCTTGTACCCTTGTGCATTGTGCTTTCTGTGCATGTGACAACGATTGAGTAATTGATGGGCTGATGTAGTTTGTGCCTTGTAACACAAGTTGTGTGAAGTTTTGTTAGCCCAAGCTAAGTGTTTTTTAACAGAGTTAAAAGAGATAAGTTAATGTGTATTAAACTGAGGCCTTTTTCAGGCCTGGATATGTAGAGAACATGTTGGACACCTCTTTCATCTGTGACTGCATCCAGTGACCCCAAGTGCTTTTCTGCTATGAGGTTTAACGCTTTGCCTCAAGGCTGTCTGCATGTCTAGAGTCTTACAGTAATTCATTTGGAAGCTCGTCTGTGCTCACCAGCTCCCAACATGGAGTGCTGCTCACCCATTCACGTTGTTTCCTCTATTTTTCCACCTAGCCATCCTATTCATTCAAGGCCAAATGCGTATTAACCTTGGCTTTAGTAGCTTTGAACAATTCATTGCCTTTTCCTATTAACAGTAGTGTTAGATGAAAGCAACTGGAAATCTTCTAAGCAAACTTCAGCAGTTTTCTGTAATTGGCTACTTCTTTCAGCAAGAAGCCCCCTGATGTAAAGACAACTTGGATCTCAAATTTTCATCATCAACATCCTGTAATTAATGCCAAGAATCAAGTGAGGTTTATTATCCAATCAAAAATATACTTAATGAAAGTATTTTTCTTTGAAAGAATGTGTGTTCCACCTGACTACACCTGTACCATGCATGCCATTAGTTTGTGTTGTGCAACTTGTTAGCATTCGCAGTATTCATTCAACCTTTATTTAGGCAGGTTAATCCCATTGAGCCTCGAGGACTCATTTGCAAGAGAGACCTGGCTACAAACAAAGAATGATGACAACAGCAACAGTAGAATGTCCTTGGACAATCAACAATAGAAAATCATAAGAGAGAAATACAGAGTTTTTTTAACAAGTTAAAACAAAAATGTCAAAGTAGCAAAACAGGCAGATTATAAGGCAAATGTAGAAAATCAAAAACAGGAACATGTCTGCATTGGTTTTTGCCAGGATTCTAACAGATTCTTAAAGCCATTTAGAGAGGTCAAGGTCGAGAGCTTCAGATCTTTTTGTAAGATATTCCATGAAGCAGGAGCAGAGTAGGAGAAGGCCCTTTTGCCAAGTTCAGTCCTCACTGATGGAACACTGCAGGTGATCATGTCCTGAGAGCGCACGCTGTAGCTGCACTCACGCAGAGACATGTAGGAGGAGATGTATGAGGGCAGCAGACCAAGAAGTGATTTAAAGATGAAAATGTACCAGTGGAAGAGTCTGTGTGAAGTTAATAATTTCCAGTTAACCAGTGAATACAGTGTGCAGTGGTGGGTACGATAATCACAGCCAGTTATGAATCTTAGTGCACCATGATAGACAGCATCTAACATGTGCAGGGTGCTTGTAGGAGCATTCATGTAGATAATGTAACATAACATAAGCACATTTATAAACTCAATGTACAGTTTAAATATGTATCCATTGATATCAAAGCCAACAAGAATTACAACTCATAGTGCCACAATAATTGATAATATTTTCACAAAAATAACAAATGGGGACGTGATAGGTGGTATCTTAACGACTTACTTAAGTGATCATTTACCAGTTTTCACAATCTATAAAAATGATCAAAACATCACAAAAGCAGTTACAACGAAGAAAAAGATCATAAACACGTCAAAAAGAGTTTTGGAAAAATTGAAAGAGGATCTGGATAAACAAGACTGGAGTGATGTGTATGTTGATGATGCGAACAGAGCATATGATGAGTTTATGAATATCTTGGAGGCTCTGTATGAAAAGAATTGTGTGCAAACAAATCATACAAAGAGAAATAAGGTTGATCAACCATGGATGACAAAAGGGTTGAGAAATGCTTGTAAAAAAAAGAATTATTTGTATTCATGTTTCTTGAAATTGCGAAGTCAGAGCGCTGAAGAAAAATATAAAAAGTATAAAAATAAATTAGTAGGGATTATAAGGAAACATAAGAAAGAATATTATAGTAAATTATTAGATAAAAGTAATGGTGATATGAAAGCAACATGGCGAGTAATGAATAGTGTCCTGAAGAATCATAAAACAAAAACTGGTATTTCAAAATACTTTGTAAAAGACAACGATGAAATTCATGATGAAAATGAAATTGTAAATGGATTTAATCAATATTTTGTGAATGTTGGATCAAGCCTTGCAGCTAAAATACCAAAAGCAGATAATAATGTGATCCATTCAATTAAAGGTTGTGCAAATAGTATTTTTCTAAATGGAACTAACAAAGAGGAAATAATGAATGTAGTAAAAAATCTTACAGACAAGAGATCAAGGGACTGGGTGGACATGGATATGATGTTTGTAAAGGACATAATGAGCCATGTTATTGAGCCATACATATGTAATTTATCATTTTCAACAGGAATATTTCCAGATAATATGAAAGTAGCTAAGGTAGTTCCTCTTTTTAAAAATGGTGATAAATGTGTGTTCAACAATTATAGACCTATATCCTTGTTACCACAGTTTTCAAAAATTCTTGAAAAACTATTTGTAAACAGACTAGATCAATTTATAGATAAACAAAATATTCTAAGCAACAGTCAGTATGGGTTTAGAGCAAAAAACTCTACATCAATGGCTCTCATGGAATTAATGGAACAAATAACTACTGCTGTCGATCAAAAACAATATTGTATCAGTATTTTTGTTGATTTAAAAAAAGCATTTGATACTATTGATCACACCATTCTCCTTGAAAAACTGAACAAATATGGTATTAGAGGACCAGCATTACAGTGGGTATCTAGCTACTTGAAAGATAGGAAACAATTTGTACAAATAAATGATGTAAGATCTGACCTCTGTAATATCACATGTGGAGTTCCCCAAGGCTCTGTACTTGGACCAAAGCTATTTATTTTATATGTGAATGACTTGGTAAATGTGTCAGGACTCCTTAAATGTGTACTTTTTGCTGATGATACCACATTTTTCTGTTCAGGTGAAGATATAGAACAAATGTTGGAATTGATAAAGACAGAATTTGTCAAGATACAAACTTGGTTTAAAATAAATAAATTATCATTAAATCTAGAAAAAACTAATTACATGATATTCGGTAATAAAAAGAAAACTGTTGATGTTCCACTCAAAATTGAGGATGTTGAGATTTGTAGAGTGAGTGAGGTGAAGTTTTTGGGTGTTATCATTGATGACAAACTGACATGGAAACAACACATAAATTCTGTAAGAATAAAAATAGCTAAATCGATTGCAGTACTGTACAAAGTCAGAGACCTATTGAATGATAAAGCTCTGTATTTGTTGTATAACACAATCATTGTTCCACACTTAATCTATTGTATTGATGTTTGGGGGAATGCGTGTAAAACAATCACAAAGCCTATTTTTGTATTACAGAAAAGAGCTGTAAGAATTATCACTAGAAAACATTACCGTCATCCATCAAGTACATTATTTTATCAACTGAAGTTATTGAAGTTCCATGATTTGGTAGACTATAATATTTTATCAGTTATGTATAGGGCTCAAAATAATGCATTACCTTTAAATATCCAAATGCATTTTGTTAAAAGACAAAGTTGTTATAATCTTAAGGGGACAGAGATGTTTGTAAAACCACAATTCAGAACTAGTTTGAAGGGACGTTCTACCTCAATCCAGGGAATTAGATTATGGAATGGCTTGGAGAATGTATGCTGGTGAAGATTCACAGTCGTCCAGGACATGATAAATCAAAAAAGTGTTCAATTCAAGATCAACTGGACTTTATTTGTATCAGAAGACGTTTCACTTCTCATCCGAGAAGCTTTATCAATTCAATGAGATGAGAAGCGAAACGTCTTCTGTTACAAATAAAGTCCAGTTGATCTTGAATTGAACGCCTTTTTGACTTGGAGAATGTAGTTAAAAATGCCAAGTCAATGTTTATATTTAAGAAAATGATCAAAACGAATGTGTTAAAAATATATATATGAAATAGCGTAATGTGTATTGTATTAGTTAGAAAATTAGAAAGAGTTAGTCATTTTGTACTGTTGGTTGAAGATTATTATTGTTTAATCTGATTGTTGGAAAAAAGGGGCAGATATAATAAGATTTATTCTTCTTTCTGCTACCTTTCATTTTTTTATATTTTGTACATTATCATTTATGGGATTGTCTTGTATTGTTTCTTTTGTAAAAAAAATGAACAAATTTAATAAACATAAACATAAACATAATGTCACTTTAATCAATGGAGGGAAGGAAAGTCACAGTTACAAGGCGTTTCCTATTATTCAGAGAAAGACATGATCTGTTTCTGAAAAAGAAACCCAGTTTAACTTTCAGTATCTTTACTAGGTTTTCCACGTGGAGCTTAAAAGAGAGATGCGAATCGACCAGGATACCCAAATATTTATATGAATCAACAAACTCAATAGGGACACCATTTGAGGATAAAATCAGAGGAAGAACTGGGTGGTAATATGAATGGTGCAGAAAAGTCTCAGACCATAAAATGTCACAAATTAGTAGGGGTGTAACGGTACGCTAAAATCACATTTCGGTTCGGTTCAATTACAAGGAGGGCTCGGTTTGGTTTATTTTCGGTTTATTTTCGGTACTAAAAAAAATAAATACAAAATATAGACTTACAAAATGTTTATTTTGAAAATATGCCAAAAATATGTTTGTATTGTATTGTAGTAATAAATAAAAGTGACCCATTTGGATGATATAATAATAATAATAAACTTTATTTGTATAGCACCTTCCTACAAGGCCTTGCATTGACCAAGGTGCTTAACAGGATAAAAGATGAATAAACTGGAACAATAAATCAGTGAAAATAGAATAAGAAACAACAGCAATAAAAGAAGGCAATGGAAAAAAAAATGCTACATACTAAAATACCAAAAGTAATAAAAGTTACACACTGAAAGCTTTTTTGAACAAGTGGGTCTTCAGTCTGGTTTTGAACAGAGTCAGATCAGAGGTGGCACGCAGCTCAAGGGGGAGACTGTTCCAGGCTTTTGGGCCGGCAACAGAAAATGACCGGTCTCCCCATTGTTTGTACCTTGAGCGAGGCACCTCCAGCAGGTGTTGACTGGCAGATCGTAAAGCTCTGCCGGGCTGATGGACTTTCAAAAGTTCTGAGATGTACAGAGGTGCAAGTCCATTCAGAGCTTTGAAAACAAACAGCAGCAGCTTGAACTGTATCCTGAACTGAACCGGGAGCCAGTGTAGAGAGGACAGGACAGGAGTGATGTGTTCATATTTTCGTGTGTTGGTCAAAAAGCGCGCGGCAGAGTTCTGTACAAGCTGTAAACGGGAGATGGAGGATTGATTAATACCAACATACAAAGCATTACAATAGTCAAGTCTGGAGGTCACAAAGGCATGGATGGCCTTCTCCAGATCACCACGGCTGAGAAATGACTTGACTTTGGAGAGCAGACGGAGCTGGAAAAAGCTGGTCTTGACAACAGAACTGATCTGTTTATCAAACTTTAAGTTGGAGTCAAGCTGCACTCCAAGATTTCTGACCACCGGGTTGAAGTGGGGGAGGGGAAAACCAACACTGGGACTGGGAAGGATGTTGCTGGTGTCATCGGGTGCACCAAATAAAATGCATTCAGTTTTATCTGTGTTTAGGTGGAGGAAGTTTTGAGAGAGCCAGTGCTTAATGTCATTTAAGCAGTTGACAAGAGTGTTTGAACTGAGTGAGGGGTTGGGAGTGACTGGCAGATAGATTTGTAAATCGTCTGCATACATGTGAAAAGACAGATTATGACGTGCAATGATTGATCCTAATGGCAGCATGTAAAGAGAAAAGAGGACTGGCCCCAGAATGGATCCCTGTGGTACGCCAGAGGTCAGAGGGGTTGATGAAGAGGAGGACAGATCACCTATCATGACAGAAAAGGTTCTCCCAGTCAGGTAAGATTTGAACCACTCAAGCACAGCTCCCTGGAGGCCAACCAGCTGAGACAAGCGGTTGATTAGTACCTGATGGTCGACGGTGTCAAAAGCTGCTGAGAGGTCTAACATCACCAGCAGAACAGGGTTTTTTGCATCCAGAGACAGAAGAATGTCATTCTGCACTTTGAGCAGTGCAGATTCAGTGCTGTGACGAGCTCGAAAACCTGACTGAAATTTTTCAAACAGGTTGTTGAGCTCTAGAAAAGATTGAAGTTGAATAAAAACAATCTTTTCTAGGACCTTTGATAGAAATGACAGATGGGAAACTGGTCTGAAATTAGAGAGAGCTGTAGGATCTAGGCCTGGTTTTTTGAGAAGAGGCCTGACCACAGCGTGTTTGAAAGCAGATGGCACATAACCTGAAGTTAGACAGCTGTTAATAAATGACAAAATACAAAGACCAATTACATCAAAGGACTGTTTGAACATTTTAGAGGGAATGATGTACAGAGAACAGTTTGTTGGTTTCATCTGCTGAACCCCCTTGGTGAGGTGGGGTAGTGAGACCAGGTCAAACTGGTCAAAAACAGCTGTGGTTATTGCAGACGCACATGATTGGACAGTGTTTGATGGGCTGACAATGTTCTGCCTGATTGAGTCTATTTTGTTGACAAAATAGCTCTGAAAGTCATCACAGGTAGACTGAGTGGCAGTTTTCAGAACATTGACAGATGGATTGATAACAGACTGGAGTGTGTTGAATAGCGTCCTCGGCCAGTTGCAGCTGGTGGAGATTAAATTGGAGAGGTACTGTGATTTGGCCTGCTTAACAGCATGTTGATAATCACAGAGACAGTCTCTCAGTATTCCCTGGGATACATGAAGCCGGTCCCGCTTCCATTTTCGCTCTGCTTTCCTGCAACGTTGTCGAAGAGCCCGCGTCGTTTCGTTGAGCCATGGTGATGGTCTGTTTTTTGAAGATGCCTGTTTGAGAGGAGCGATGGAGTCCAAGATCGTTGTGCAAGTGTGATGGAAGGAGGTGAAGTCCTCAGGATGTAGAGATGGGTCCGGGCTGACAGCAAAGCATAAGTCAGTGCTCTTAAAGGCATCAGTGAACTGACTTTGGGAGGATGGGGTGATGGAGCGGCAGAGATGTGCTGGGAGAACAGCTTTCGGTGCAAGAGGGGTGGAAAATTCAAATAATATGGGAAAGTGGTCCGAAATACAGGTGTCCAGGATCTCCACAGCAGATATGTGAAGGCCGTGGGAGATAATTAAGTCCAGTGTATGACCCTGGCTGTGCGTGGCCCCCGAGACAGACTGCGACAGGTTAAAAGAGTCCAGAAGGTCCTGAAACTCAGATCCAAGTTGATTACTTGGGCAGCAGGTGTGTACGTTGAAATCTCCACAAAAGAGCAGCGAGTCAAATTTTGGCAGCAGTTCAGCCAGTAGTTCTGAAAACTCACTGAGAAAGTCTTTATTGTATTGTGGAGGCCGATAAAAGAGGCCACACAGCAGAGGTTTAGCAGATTCCAGCACAAAAACCATTATTTCAAAGCTGTTATAGTTTTTCTGAGGCAACAAGCGGCACTTGAATGCATCACTGAAGACTGCAGCCAGCCCCCCCCCCTCTTCCAGCCCCGCGCGGGGCGCTCAGATAAGAGTAGCCATTTGGGAGGAGTTCAGAGAAGCAGCTGTTGTCTCCTGTTTTCTGCCAGGTTTCAGTAATCAGAAACAGATCCAGACGATGAGTTGAGATCAAATCACTTAATATAAAAGTTTTATTGGTGATCGATCTGGCGTTAAACAGTGTTGCACGGGTTGGAACACAGCCAGTTACGTCACTCTCAGCTCGAGCGAGCGGGCGGAGGTTCTGTTTAACGTAGCCTCGCTTCTTTACTCTTACGGGAGGACAAGATGGATACTGATCGCTGACGTCATGATTGACAGCAACAAGGCATCTGTGGCGACGAGCGAAGGAACGACGGACATCAAAGACGCTGAATTCAGGAGGTAAGTCAGCCGTCGCCGTGTTGTGAGACGAGAGATACTTTTTAAATCTCACCAGCACGCCTGCCCTCGTTCCGCGTCTTCTGCGTCGCTTGTTGCGTGGCAACGTGGTCGCGTTGCGTTGTAGGTAAGCTGGAACAGACGCCAAGAAAGGTGGAGGTGGAGGAGGCTTAAAATGTCCATATTTGCCAGTAGTCGGTGTGTTGATCAGCGAGTCTTGGAGACTTAGAAGAGTTGAGCGATCATAGACCAGAAGCGAGGATGCATCGTCGATGAAAAAAAGGCAGAACACGAACAGCAGTAAAAAGTTCAGAAGAGGAGTTAGATAGCGTGCCTTAACAAGAGGCGCCATCTTGTTAGTATTATTATAGTATTATTATATTTTAAATAAACAGCACTCTACAATAAATAAATTATATTAAAAATAATAAAAATCTTAATAAATACAATAACAGTCAGAACCAGAACAATAAGCAGCAACAGACTGTTTACAATCTAACTAATCAAGTTTTTGTCCAGTAGCAGCAGTGTGGCTGTATTTGTTTATGTTTATTTATGTTTATTAAATTTGTTCATTTTTTTTTTACAAAAGAAACAATACAAGACAATCCCATAAATGATAATGTACAAAATGTAAAAAAATGAAAGGTAGCAGAAAGAAGAATAAATCTTATTATATCTGCCCCTTTAAAGGTGTGTTTGTCCTCATTACTCACAACCTCTTCTTGGTGGGACAGTCCTGGAACAGTTCAGAGTTCAGTTCAGTCATCACACACTTCTTAGCTGCAGCAGGTGATCTCTGGTGGATTTCCTACCTCTGTAACTGGAAATACTGGAAATAAAACACAGAGGTAAAAAAAAATAAGTTAATAAGATTATGATTTTAAATAATAATAAATTATAAATAATAATTATAATAAAAGAACAATACCTCTTGAACGGTTGAATATCTCACTCATCATCAGGGCAGGGCTTAAATCAGCTCCTGGACTTGTTGACAATCAGTTTTTTCCCAAAGAGCTGAACTTTTTGACTTAAGTGTTGACGTGATGGATGTCTCATAGCAAGGATCAACTGCGCATAAAAAACATTCAGACTTAGATTCAGAGCTTTAAAAACTCATACAGTTTGTGTTATTGATCTGGACCGATCTAAATTACCTGATGAAGTTGTTTAAATGCAGCTGTGTTGTTAGCGCACTTTGTAACAGCTGCTTTTTCTTCGTTCACGTTCGGATGAAGTCGTTTCAAACGAGTTCACGTTAGACGTGTTGCTGGCTGCTGCAGAGAACAATGTCCACACACACAGCTTTGTGTGCTCGTCTTTTAACAAGAAAACCATAACGTTAACAAACAGGAGACCGTAGAGAGAAGCTAACGGCTAATGCTGAGCGTGCTGCGCGATAATAGCTCCGTGCTGAAACGCGCCCAGGAAATTTTGTTCCGCGGCACATATATTAACGTTCAATGAGTGAAATAATAACCGAAACGGTACGGAGGTGGACCGAACCGAACGTGCTGTACCGAAACGGTTCGGTAAACCCACTACAACCATTACATGCCTACAAATCAGATGGGCAAATAAATCTGACGAGGTCGCCCAACTGCAGTTTGAGTTGGGCTGAGGAGGGCCCCAGCCCCCTTGTGAAGATGAATGGATGTGGCCATGGTAAAAAGAAGCTGGGTCCAGAATCAACAGGTAGATACGGATAATTTGTAGCAAATAGCAGAGTGAGCTGCCAGAAAATCCTCCTGAAATCAAAGGCATGGTCCTAGCCTGTTTCAGGTCAGCAGGGAACAACAGCGTGATCCGGAATAAAATTATTATTATCCAGGGCCGATAAAATCCGATGAAACCTCCGGCCGGACTCCTCATGAGCACCAAACTGCGTTGCTCCTCCGGGCTTCACTCCGCTCCTCAGCACGTCACCCTGCTCGTCCACTCCTCCGTAGCCCACAGCACGAGAGGCCAACCCCGATGAAAAACGATGAGACTGACCAGGGAGGACGAAGACGTCACTGGTCCGGTTCTGCTCCGGTTCCGCTCCAGCCCAGCTCTGATGCTCCGCAGCACGAGAGGCCACCTCTGGTCAAAAAACAGCTAGGCTGACCGGAGAGGCTGAAGTCGTCACTGACCTGGTTCTGCTCTGGTCCGGTTCCGGCGGCACTTCAAAACAACAGAACGTCTCCTCCAGGTGAGCACAGCGATTCCCACGGAGGTGGACAGTCCTTCGTTTTAAAGGAGAAATGTAATCAAATCTGAAAAAATCGATATAACAAGAATTTCATATAGTAAACAACACACATAAACATACTTAGTATGCTTTTTTCAAGTCAGTAGCTTAAAGAAATAGTTTTTTACATTTTTCCTGCTACATGCCGAAGTACAGTGATTTCTGTAGTAATTTTCTGGACGCACTTTTATGACACAATTAAGACCTCCTTTGCTATCTTACAATAACACTGAAGCTATAAACCCATCATTACTGTCCTCTTGTCTGTCATTTAAAATGGAAGCAGAAGACTTTTTTGAATCTGAAGGATATCACTTTAGTTTGTCAAAAACAGTTTGGTGATTTAGTGCATTAATGGGCATTTCTATCCTGGAAATACGAATAGCCGTGCGTTAGCCGCCGCATGCTAACGTTAGCATGCTAGCGCCGTATGCTAACGTTAGCATGCTAGCGCCGTATGCTAACGTGGAAGTGGGGGTGTTGAAAATGTCCTGAAACAGTTACCAATGTCTTGTTAAGCTCTGTCTTCCCCAGAACATAGTAGGATCTAAAATGATTTTTAAAGATGAAGGAGCAAGTTGAAACATGCTGTCTCCCTCCTTGCTAGCAGGCTCCATTGGGAGCTGCCTGGCTAACTAACTACGGTGGCCCTACACGGCCAAAATTCTACAGCGGCCGAATGCACAGGAGCGGTAAAAATACAATATAAAATTTAAAAAAAGTTTTAAAATCGATTTTGGGGCTTTTAGAATAGATTCTGAATCGCCAGGACTAAGAATCTTGATTCTTTAAAAAATAGATTTTTTTTGCTGCATCCATAATTGCTACACACTGAAACCTTTTTGTCCACAACTAGATACACACACTAATATTACTGTATGAGGGACGACTCGTTGCACTGCCTACGTCATATTCAGGGGACGGAGAGCAGGCAGGAGGAGGGGGGTCAAAAACACCAGATGAGAATTTTTTCACTTTGCAAAGTCTAAATTTGAGTTAGGATGACATTTTTGACTTGTGAAAATTTCTCAACAAGCTTATTTTATGCTTTTCATTAGACTACTATTAGCTTAAAAACACTTTTCATTTCTCCTTTAAGGTAACGGGCCGCTCAGAGGCTGAGACTGTCTTTAATGAAGACGAAGTCCCCCACAGCCAACTCGGTTCGGTTCTGGTCCTGTGACACAGGTTCTGGGACACAGGTACACTTCCCCCACAGCGAATGAAGATGCCACGAGGTCAAATCAACAGAAAATACCAGAAAGTTCAGCAAAATACCTCCCTGCGATTCTTGTTGGAACCAGGTAGAATAACAGGTCCAGATGAGAAATTTGGTTGGGGTCTAGAGAGAGAGGGAAAAAAACATGGGGCTTCTTGGGACGGCTCCTCAGCTCGAGGGGTCACCTGGCCAGCAGGATGTGCTCAGACTGACCGGTGGGGTGGGAGCGGCCGGTCCTGGGCCAAAATAAAAAATTTTGGACGGTACCGTCCGGCTCTCTGAGACACTGCACACCGAATTCGGTTGGAAGGTGGACCAACTTTAGTCTTGTTCAAAAAAACGGGTCAGTTTTATGCTAAAATGACAACAAAGAAGCCGGGGGAGCAGCGTCCATCAGCTCGCCAGAACCAGAAGTATGAATGTGTTGCGTCAGCTGCTACAAAATTTTAACTCGTCTGTAAAAAAACTAGAATGTGACACTACTAGGAGGAATGAAGATTTAGGGTAGACAATACAAATAGTAATATAATATATTTGAATTAAACAAGCAAACTGACCAGTACCTCATGTCTTAACCATGACTCAAACATTTAATGTTAAGATAAATGACGGTTACGCATTATGCGTAATCAATCTATTTTTCAATAGGTTTGATCACTCTCCTGCTCCCCCCACTACACAGGCACCACTGCTGACGCCTTTCTGTTCGGAAAGACCGACACGCGTTCCTCTCTCCTCTCCCACATTCGCCCCTACTCCTTTCAATACGAACCCACCTCCAAACATGTCTCCTGCTGATGTACATTCCAGCTCAACCACCCCACCCCACCCAATCCAGCCTGACATCCACTGCACCCCAGGTGAGAGGTGAGCTCAGGAAGATAAAGACCAGGAAGGCTGCAGATCCAGATGGCATCAGCTCAATACTTCTCAGGACCTGTGCAGATGAGCTGTGTGATGTGACCAGGTATATCTTTAAACTCAGCTTGAGGTTAGGGAAAGTCCCACAGCTGTGGAAGACATCTTGCGTGGTGCCAGTCCCGAAGACATCCAAAAGACCTCAACAGCTACAGGCCAGTGGCATTGACATCTCACCTGATGAAGACCTTGGAGAGACTGCTTCTTTCCCACCTCCGCCCCCTGGTGAGTCCATCTATGGACCCACTTCAGTTTGCCTACCAACTTGGCATTTGAGTGGAGGATGCCATTATCTACCTTCTACACAGCTCTCTTTCTCACCTGGAGATTGCTGGGAGCACAGTGAGAATCATGTTTTTTGATTTCTCTAGTGCTTTCAATACCATTCAACCAATGATATTGAAGGACAAGTTGGAGAACACATGTTTGGACCACCACCTCATCACCTGGATCCTGGATTACCTCACAAAACACCCACAGTATGTGAGGATCCAGGGTTGTCAGTCAGACAAGGTTGTCTGCAACGCGAGGGCTCCACAAGGAACAGTCCTTGCCCCCTTCCTATTCACCCTCTACACCACTGACTTCCAGTACAGCTCTGCCAGCTGTCACCTGCAGAAGTTCTCAGATTACTCTGCTATCGTCGGCCTCATCAAAGATGGAGATGATGGAGAGTACAGTGAACTGACTAAGAACTTTATGGAGTGGTGCCAGAGGAACTGTCTGCAGATCAACACAGGAAAAACAAAAGAACTTGTAGTGGACTTTTGCAGGTCCAAACAATCTCCTACTGTGACAGTGAACATTCAGGGAATGGACATTGAGATTGTGAGGTCCTACAAGTACCTGGGAGTTCATCTTAACAACAAGCTGGACTGGACTGACCACACAGCTGCCCTCTACAAGAAAGGACTGAGCAGACTACATATACTGAGGAGACTCAGGTCCTTCGGTGTGCGGGGGGCTCTTCTCAGGACCTTCTTTGATGCTGTGGTGGCATCAGCCATCTTTTATGGAGTGGTCTGTTGGAGTAGCAGCATCTCCACTGCTGACGGGAAGAGATTGAACAAGATCCTCAGGAAATCCAGTTCTGTCCTGGGGTGTCATGTCGACCCAATGGAGGTGGTGGCAGATAGGAGAATGAGGACTAAGCTTCAGCGCATGCTGGAGTTCCCGTCCCACCCCATGCACCACTCTGACAGCACTGAGCAGCTCCTTTAGTGCCTGGCTGCGGCACCCTAAGTGTGTGAAGGAAAGATACCGCAGGTCTTTCCTTCCGGTCGCTGTCAGACTACAGTATACAACAACCGCTGCTCTTAGTAGTTCATATGAAACTTACTTTTTATGATTTGTAGGTGGTTCTGTACTCATTTGTATTATCTGTGTATATATAGTTTTTTAAATATTTTTTGTATTGGTTCTGCTCTGTTCTCTGTGCTGCTGTGGCAATGCAAATTTCCCCACTGTGGGATTAATAAAGGAATCTTAATCTTACGTGCATTCATTGCTAAAAACATCATCTCAAACACTGTGGTCTTAATCTACTCCAGAATACCTGAACACAAATTTGAGATAATCTACATTTATCTAATCAGGTTTAGTACTTTACGCTGTTGGCAATTCCCACAGAAGTTCTTGAATGTTTCCCTTCTGTAGTTTTATTTCCGGTAAAGCTTCACTTTGGAGACAAAATTGTAAGTTATTTGAACCACTCAGCTTTTTGGTACTTTCTGCATTTTAGCTTTACATCACAAACCAGTTTATAATGGTTCATTTGTTTGTTTTTCTAGATAGTTGATATCAGAATTTCTTCTGTGTAATGGTAAAGGAATCCCAAGAAGCACTTGTACCACAGTTTAAGAAATGTGGGTTTAAACTAAAATATTGTGCAACTGTTCGCACTTTGAGTATGTGTTTGAAATTACTCTTGGATATTGCTCTAAAATGTACCAAGTAGTGCGGCAGTAGCTGTTAAATGAGTGACTTATAGCCATTTTATGTTTTCTAAAGTCAGTTAGCTGTGGTGGATATCTTGACTTATCCATCCATCCATCCATCCTTAGTTTCAAGCAGGCTCATGAGGACTTGGTGTATACAGTATCATTAGTCAAAATGTAAGGTACAACCTGCACAGGTCAGCAGCCTATCACAGAGGTATGTAGAGAAAAACAAGACAAAAACAGTCATGCACTCACTCAACTCGTAACCACAAAGTATTTAGAGCTGTCAACATGCATGGTTTTTGTCTACTTTGGAGTACTCTGAAATCCTACTTCAGTCAGGTTTCCACCAAAAAGTATTCAGTTGTAGATACACATTCAAACATTAGCTTCTGAGATCTTCAATAAAATCTGCACAGTAGTTCCTGAGATATTCTACAAATAATCAGACCATTAAACACAGGCACAGGCAATTACATGATTTCTCGCCTTTCATGAAGATACACAATAATCAGTCAAGAAACAAAGAAGAGTAGTAAAAAGGTAACATTTCACCTGACAGTTCATCAGAGCAAACAGAGTTGGGCATTATGGCTTGAATATATAAAATTCATGTAAAAAATATGCTGGGTCCTTGTAATTTCTTCCAAAACTCAGCAGATGATATGTATCTAACTAGATGAGCCTTTTTTTAAATATAAGTAAGCCAACAAAACACATTTGGAAAGAATGTACTAAAGTAATTTTGGTGGAAATTTTAAGATAGAAATCCTTAAATATGCCAATGTGTTGATTCTGAACTCTCTAAAATTACATTTAATAATTCTAGATATTTAATTATATTTGTTGACATTGCAAATAGTTTTAGTTCAGATGGTAATGGCTCTAAAAAAAGTTATTCTATTTATTTATGCTTTGATAAACGCAACACACAGCAGAGGGAAGACCGTTTTGGATGTTCTCTGGCACCGGTGTACATCCACTAGGCTCCTGCAAAGTGTGAATGTCTGTGGGCAATCACTCCATCTGGCAGTGCACAGCACGCCAGACTGTCCCAGTCATCGCCCCATCTCTTTTTCTACGCAGTAACGTAAAGACATGCAAAGGGCAACATTTTGTCTCTTATCCAGCACCACCCAGACCAGTCTCAGCACTGTCCTCTGTCCTTTGGGTCCCCGGGACACTTTGATAGTTGTACAGGCGACATATGGGAGTCTGATTAGCATATGGCTGTGGGTTACGGCAATCCAGAGCCCACAGCAGGACATGATGGCAAAGGCTGCAGGGAGCATTCTAATTGATTCAGAACACTTTTTCTCCTGAAGCATAACAGGTGACAATGGGAGGCTAAAATAATTTGGAAGCCTTTAAGGTAACTGAATTTTATGTTGTGATATTAACAGTAATAACAGTAATATACAGCTATGATACAATTTGTTCATTTTGTATTTTTATGATTTGGGAGAGCAACGTGTTGCCGATCCATCAGAGGGTAAAAAAATAAAACAAGTACAGTCCATTTAAAATGGTAAATGGACTGCATTTGCATTGCACCTTTCTATCTCATAAAGACATTCAAAACGCTTTACAACACAATCTGTGTCCTCATTTGCTCATCCATACAGCACTCTACTAGATCTATAGAAAGACAAGTGAACAACTCATTCTAAAGACACTAATCAGTGCTTTAGATCACATTCATACACAGATGGGACACACATCGGAGGCAATGAGGGTTTCAGTGTCTTGACCAGGGACACGTCGGCATGTGACTGTTGGTGGATTCAGAATCAGAATCAGAATCAGAATATCTTTATTGACATTGCACCAGGTACAACGTGAACATGTACGCACATTCATCCCGAAGGGGGACTAAGTGTGTGAAGCTGCAGCGGGATCTGCGCGGCCATCTCATCCCTTATCAGAATGATAATCTTAGATATGAAAAAGGAGAAAACCATGAGGATTGGTAGTGGTATTACAAAAAAGATCTTTCACATCTTGTTCTATTAGGACACGACATGAGACATCCAAAAACTCTACCAGCAAGCACAATTAAGACAAATTACATATGCCTTTGAGGTCCAAGCGGTGAGATAAGTCCACGAGCCTTATTCAGATCAGCCACAGTTCTGTTGATGTTTCCAGCCAGTGTTTCTGATAAGCTTGCACAGAAAATTCTCCGGGGAGGGGGTAGGCGGGGTGCGATAGATGCAGCTGTTGTCCTTGGTAACTCATGACCCAGGAGACATTTAATAATCAGCCCTTCCTCAAGGCTGTTTGGGGAGTCACATTACGATAAGTTTGATTGTTGAAACCCTCAGCTCTTGCATTGGAGGACGACTGCTCTAACCACTCAGCCACAGACACCCTTTAAAAGAGACAGATAGCATGGTGGGTCAGTTGGTAGAGCTGCCACCTCTCAGTGAGCCTGTCGCCCCAGTTCAAATCTCAGCCCGGGGCCTTTCTGGGTGGAGTTTGCATGGGTTTTCTCCAGACACTCCGGTTTCCTCCCACAGACCAAAAACATGCATGTTAGACTGATTGGTAACTTTAAATTGTCTCTATGTGAGAGAGAGAGAATGAATGGTTGTCTCGTCTGTCTCTGTGTCCTTGTGATGGACTGGAGTATTCGTTGTATATAATTCAATTCAGTTCAGTTTATTTATTTCTATAGCACCAAGTCACAGCTGAATCATTTCAGGACACTGAACAGAAATATTCATATATACAAATAATAATTTAACATTATTAATGTGAGGAGCAGACTGCTTTGAGTTTAACTCCATCACAGAACTCTCATCTTGAGCAAGCATGAAGGTGACAGTGGAAAGGAAAAACTCCCACAGGAGGAAGAAACCTTGAGCAAAACCAGGCTCAGGACAAGCGCAATCTGCTTTGACCGGCTGGGTTTGAGAGGAACAGATACACAATGGCAGGTCAAGAATCACATGTTAGGATAGAAATAGTATCAAATGAAAACTATTCAATTTTAACAATTCATTTAAGGACATGAGGTCGATTTGTCCCCCAGCAGTGTAAGCCTATAGTGTAGCAGCATCATAAGCCGACTAACTATAAGATTTATCAAAAAGGAAAGTCTTAATCCCGGTCTTAAAAACTGGACAATGTGTCAGCCTCACAGACAGAAACTGGAAGTTGGTTCCACAAGAGAGGAGCCTGAGAACTGAAAGATCTTCCTCCCATTCTGCTGCTGGAAATTCTAGGGACCACAAGTAAACCTGCAGTCTGAGAGTGAAGTGCTCTGTTAGGAAAATATGGAACAATAAGATCTGTAATATAAGATGGAGCTAGGTTGTTGAGAGCTTTGTAGGTTAGAAGTAAGATTTTGAATTCGATTCTGGATTTGACAAAGAACCAGTGGAGAGAAACTAAAACTGGAGAGATATGAGGACACCCCTGACTCTGTTTATGAGTTGGATAATAGGCTATTTTTCAGAACGGACCGGTGCATCGAGACTACGGGGAAAACACGAGGTGGTGGCGTCTGCATTTACGTTAACAAAGACTGGTGCACGAACTGTGCCGTTATCAGCAGGATCTGCTCAGCTGCTGTGGAGCTTTTAACAATAAGATGTCGTCCACATTACCTCCCCCGCGACTATTCAGCGATAATAATAAGCGCTGTTTACATAGCACCCGATGCTAATGCCAACGACGCCCAGGGAGAAATTCATGACTTACTCACCTCGCTGCAGTGTAAATATCCTGAGGGGTTTTTCATTGTCTCCGGGGACTTCAATCATGTGGATTTACGTGTCATCCTTCCAACCTTCAATCAGCACGTTTTCACAGCAACACGAGGAAATAAGACGCTAGACCAAGTCTTCACGAATGTGAAGGGGGCGTACACGGCGAAGCCACGCCCACCGCTCGGGGCTTCCGACCATCGCTCCCTGTTATTGGTCCCTAGACAGCTACCCCCACTCAGACGTTCCAAGCCGGAACAAAGAGAGATCACATTGTGGCGCCAAGATAGTTCCCCCATGCTAAGAGACTGCTTTGAAAACACAAACTGGTCTGTCTTCAAAGAGGCAGCTACGAATGGAAGTTCAGTTGACCTGGAACTTTATGCTTCCTCAGTCCTGGGTTACATCAGTACATGTGCTGAAAATGTATCCATAAGAAAGTATGTTAAATTTTACCCCAATCAAAAACCCTGGCTAAATAAGGATGTCCGCACCCTGCTGGCAGCCAGGGACACTGCATTCAAGTCTAGAGATACTGAGGAGTTGAGAAAGTGCAGGAGAGAACTGGATGATGGCATAAAGAAGGCCAAAGCCGCGTATGCACAGAGGATCGAGGGTCAGTTCATCTCACATGATCCACGGAGCATGTGGCAGGGCATCAAATGCTTAACAGACTACAAGGGCAAAAGCAAACAATGCCCCAGGGACCCATCCCTGCCTGATGCCCTCAATAAGTTTTATGCACGTTTTGAAGATCCAAACAGACCAGCTAGCACCAGACTCACCTCATCACCAGACGAGGAGCACCTCAAAGTGACCGCAGCAGAAGTGAGAGGTAGTCTCAGAAGGATCAACCCTCATAAAGCTACGGGTCCAGACAACATCCCAGGGAAAGTTCTGAAGGAATGTGCGGACCAGCTCTGTGAGGTGCTGGCTGACGTCTTCACCACCTCACTTTCACTGGAGTCAGTTCCCACCTGCCTGAAGACTGCCACCATCATCCCAGTCCCAAAAAGCTCCACAGTGACTGGTCTGAATGACTATAGACCGGTGGCTCTCACCCCGATAGTCGCTAAATGTTTTGAGAAACTGGTCATGTCCCACATCAAGACAACCGTCAACATCAGCGAGGACCCTCATCAATATGCATACCGCGAGAACCGATCAACAGAGGACGCCATCTCCTCTGTGGTCCACACTGCTCTCACCCACCTGGATCAGAAGGACTCATACGTGCGTCTGCTCTTTGTGGACTTCACATCTGCTTTCAACACCATGATCCCCCAAACTCTGATAGACAAACTATCCACACTTGGACTAAGCCCCTCCATCTGTAACTGGGTACTAGACTTCTTAACAAACAGACCACAGTCCGTGAAGATCCACAACTTCTCCTCCTCCACCATCACCCTCAGCACTGGCTCTCCTCAAGGATGTGTGCTGAGCCCTCTTCTGTTCACTCTGCTCACATATGATTGTACAGCCACACATCCAGGCTGTCATATTGTTAAGTTTGCAGATGATACAGCTGTGGTGGGATGCATCACAGATAATGATGAATCCAGCTACAGACAGGAGGTGGAACATCTGGAGAGCTGGTGCAAAGAGAACAACCTTCACATGAATGTGAAGAAGACGAAGGAGATGATTGTGGACTTCAGAAGGAACAAACACACCCACACCCCACTGTATATAGGTGGATCTGCGGTGGAGGTGGTCTCCAGCTACAAGTACCTGGGTGTACACTTGAATGATAACCTCAGCTGGAGCAATAACACCACCAGCCTGATCAAGAAAGGACATCAAAGACTCTACTTCCTCAGACGGCTGAGACGAGCTGGTCTGAGAAGCTCAGTCCTCACCTCGTTCTACAGGTGTGCAGTGGAGAGCGTCCTGTGCTCCAGCATCAACGTGTGGCATGGAGGCTGCACAGTTGCAGAGAGGAAAGCTCTACAGAGAGTGGTGAAGGCTGCACAGAAGTCTGTGGGAGTCAGTCTCCCCACCATCACAGACATTTACACCTCCAGATGCAGAAAAAGAGCCACCTGCATCATGAAAGACCTCACTCACCCAGCACACTCACTCTTTGCACCACTCCCCTCGGGACGGAGGTTGAGGAGCATCAAATGTAGAACCACTAGACTGAGGAACAGCTTCTACCCTGAGGCTGTCAGACTCATGAATAAATAAATAATAAGAATAAACACTGCAAAATGTCACATCATGTTGATACTGATCTGTTTCTTGTTGCTGCGTTCATCTGTGACCATCTGCTCATAATGACTCATGTTCGTGCTGCTGTTTATAATGATGTTTTTCTACTACATTAGGGCTTAGTGTATTACTAGCTGATGTCTCTCTTAGTTAATCCTAGATGTTATTATTGTTTTTCTCTTGCATTTGTTGTTGGATGTAACTGGGACCCTGTGTACATAATCTCGTTTTCAACACATGTACTACATGCGGTGCAAATGACAATAAATTCTCTCTGACTCTGACTCTGACTCTGATATGATCTCTCCCACTAACCAGTTAAGACTCTGGCAGCAGACTTTTGGATTAACTGAAGACTTGGTGCAGTAGTAATGGGTAAATGAGGGCACATATTGTGGTGTAAAGAGCTTTTGAGTATTTTGATAAGACAGAAAGGTGCTATATAAGTACAGTCCATTTACCATTGAGGTTGTCTTTAGGAGTGCCAAGGATGGATACGATTAGGAATGAGATCATCAGAGGTACAGCACAGGTTGAACAACTGGAAGATAAAGTCAGAGTCAGAGAGTTAGAGTCAGATAATCTTTACTGTAATTTGCACCGCATGTGGTACATGTGATGAAATGAGATTATGTACACAGGGTCCCAGTTAAATCCAACAACAAAATGTAAGAGAAAACAGTAATAACATCTAGGATATAACTAAGAAAAAACATCAACTAGAAATACACTAAGCCCTAATGTAGTAGAAAAACATCATTATAAACAGCAGCACGAACATGAGTCTTTATGAGCAGATGGTCACAGATGAACACAGCAACAAGAAAACAGATCAGCATCAGCATGATGTGATATTTTGCAGTGATTATTCTTATTATTTATTTATTCATGAGTCTAACAGCCTCAGGGTAGAAGCTGTTCCTCAGTCTAGTGGTTCTACATTTGATGCTCCTCAACCTCCGTCCTGAGGGGAGTGGGGCAAAGAGTGAGTGTGCTGGGTGAGTGAGGTCTTTCATGATGCAGGTGGCTCTTTTCCTGCATCTGGAGGTGTAAATGTCTGTGATGGTGGGGAGACTGACTCCAACAGACTTCTGTGCAGCCTTCACCACTCTCTGTAGAGCTTTCCTCTCTGCAACTGTGCAGCCTCCATGCCACACATTGATGCTGGAGCACAGGATGCTCTCCACTGCACACCTGTAGAAGGAGGTGAGGACTGGGCTGCTCAGACCAGCTCGTCTCAGCCGTCTGAGGAAGTAGAGTCTCTGATGACCTTTCTTGATCAGGCTGGTAATAATAATAATAATAATAATAATAATGGATTCAATTTATAACGCACTTTTCATTAGTGAAAATCTCAAAGTGCTACACACATTGAATGCTACACACATTCATACACCGGTAGCGGCAGACTACCATGTGAAGGAAACATGAGGGAGACCATATATTGTGTCTTTAAACACATATAGTGCCACCCAGATGTAACTAAAGGATTTTAACAGGGGTCAGTATTAAGCTGACCTCTTTATCCTTAATTAATTTACTTATTCAGATTGAATAGTAATTTCACGGATTCTTTTCTTTTTCAGTTTACCCAATATTTCTGTGATCTTTATGATGGATAAATAAACAAAGCCATTAAGTGACAGAGACGTTAACCTAGTTGGTATGCCAGGCGACACTACCATTTATTTAAAATAAATCAACTAAATTAACACCATTACACTTGATTGACATGATTTCACTTTCTTTCAATTTAATACGTCAGCACACTTAAATTTAACACAACAGACTTCAATATTGGATGTTAAACATATTTAGTCTGAGGGCTCTTTAGCTTAAATAGTTTCCAGCTTAGATTGAGAGAAAAAGATAGGAGGAAGATGGTTTAAAGGAAATTATCTTGAGCATGTTACCAAAGTGACACTTCTCATCAGATTTCTGCTAAAATCCAGGTACGTTTGTAAACCGCTCTTTACCTTTCGACGACGAGTCTGATAAAGAGATGGCACCAGCCTGTAAGATGCACAGTCCTTCAGGCCCAGTTCGTCTGAACTGGTCATTCGTTTACGTTTCCAACGTCTCCTGGGTTCCGCTTGGTCATCAGAAAATATGTCAGCTCCTGGCCTCTGACTTCAAGATAAGCTTATTCCAGGAAGGAATAAACAAAGTTTTGAGCTTACGCTCGTTCGAAGTGGATTCATAACAGCATGTTATACAATCCTTAGCTGAATGACTGTCCTTGGCGGGTGACAGGCATTCATTCAGCTCTTTGGGACGTCTTCATGTCTCTTATGAAGCTCCCAGCAAACTCTGCCGTTCCAGCAACAGCTTAGAACTTAAAAAAGGATCAAAGAGAGGAGTGAGGCTTGTCTCTTTTTCATTGGTCCGTGGACCAGTCGAGCAGTTCACTTTTTTATCGCGACCCAAGGTTACAGCCAGCAGCAGAGGGAAATGTTTAGGAAAAGACAGATAAAGCTGGAGCCCTGCTCATGAAAAACAACGGATTAACTGTCTTCTGACTTTCTAAACAAAACCATCTGGTCTCTCTGACCCGAGACTTCAACTTTAACACAGCAGTGAACACCGTTTAACTCTTACAGAATAACACAGCTTAAAAGCACGCATCATGAAAATGACAAAAGTTATTCTTTTGATCACATCAGCCTAAAATCAAAGATAGAAATAGTCTCTTTTGGTGACTATGTTCTCAGATTACAGCTAATGGAATGATTTTGTGGTAAATGTCTTGCTTTACTGAGAGGTCAGTAAAGGTCATCACTGGACAGTTCAAAAACCTTAGTTTGACCCTGGGTAGGTCCACTACACATGCAAGGTGCTTTCCAGTCCTACCGGGAGCAACTCTGGGTTAAGTGTCTTGCCCAAGGACACAACGACACATGATGTGGGAAACCGGGATTCGAACCGCCAACCTTCCGATCGGGGGACGACTGCCATTACCAC
>JBBPBX010005900.1:0-12740 GCA_038048925.1 Garcialebias charrua
TGTCATATTGTTAAGTTTGCAGATGATACAGCGGTGGTGGGATGCATCACAAACAATGATGAGTCCAGCTACAGACAGGAGGTGGAACACCTGGAGAGCTGGTGCAAAGAGAATAATCTTCACATGAATGTGAAGAAGACAAAGGAGATGATTGTGGACTTCAGAAGGAACAAACACACCCATGCCCCACTGAAAATAGGTGGGTCTGCAGTGGAAGTGGTCTCCAGCTACAAATACTTGGGTGTACACTTGAATGATAACCTCAGCTGGAGCAACAACACCACCAGCCTGATCAAGAAAGGTCATCAGAGACTCTACTTCCTCAGACGGCTGAGACGTGCTGGTCTGAGCAGCCCAGTTCTCACCTCGTTCTACAGGTGTGCAGTGGAGAGCATCCTGTGCTCCAGCATCAACGTGTGGCATGGAGGCTGCACAGTTGAAGAGAGGAAAGCTCTGCAGAGAGTGGTGAAGGCTGCACAGAAGTCTGTTGGAGTCAGTCTCCCCACAATCACAGACATTTACACCTCCAGATGCAGGAAAAGAGCCACCTGCATCATGAAAGACCTCACTCATCCAGCACACTCACTCTTTGCCCCACTCCCCTCAGGACGGAGGTTGAGGAGCATCAAGTGTAGAACCACTAGACTGAGGAACAGCTTCTACCCTGAGGCTGTTAGACTCATGAATAAATAAAAATAAAATAAAAAATAAACACTGCAAAATATCACATCATACTGATGCTGATCTGTTTTCTTGTTGCTGTGTTCATCTGTGTTCATCTGTGACCATCTGCTCATACAAACTCATGTTCGTGCTGCTGTTTATTCCCACTATATTAGGCTTAGTGTATTACTAGTTGATGTTTTTCTTAGTTAATTCTAGATGTTATTACTGTTTTTCTCTTGCATTTGTTGTTGGATGTAACTGGGACCCCGTGTACATAATCTCGTTTTCATCACATGTACCACATGCGGTGCAAATGACAATAAAGACTCTCTGACTCTCTCTGACTCTGATACCATCAGAGAGGCAGGCTGGTAACAAATTCCACTTGTCTTAAATACTGAGGTGGTGTCAGTGGTTTCCAAGAATAATTTTTTTAAATTTGTCTGACCACAGAACAGTTTTCCATTTTGTCTCGGCCCGTTTTAGACGAGCTCTGGTCCAGAGAAGAAGGCATACGGCTTCTTCTTTGCACGATAGAGCTTTAAGCAGCATTTGTGGGCGGCACAGTGAGCTGTGTTGACAGGCGATGATTTGTGGAAGTGTCCTGATCCAGATGGGTTGCTGCCAAAACATTCAAAATGACCAGTTTTTTTTTTTTTTTTTTCAAATTATACAAGCCCAAAACCAGAAAAGTTGGCACGTTGTGCAAATCGCAAATAAAAACAGAATACAATGACTTGCAAATCTTTTTCAACCCATATTCAACTGAATAGAATGCAAAGACAATATATTTAATGTTCGAACGGAGAAACTTTATTTTGTTTTGCAAATAACCATTAACTTAGAATTCAATGGCAGCAACACATTGCAAAAAAGTTGGCACAGGGACATATTTACCACTGTGTTACATCGCCTTTCCTTTTAACAACACTCAGTAAACGTTTGGGAACTGAGGAGACCAATTTTTGAAGCTTTTCAGGTGGAATTCTTCCCCATTCTTGCTTGATGTACAGCTTAAGTTGTTCAACAGTCCGGGGTCTCCGTTGTCGTATTTTACGTTTCATAATGCGCCACACATTTTCAATGGGGGACAGGTCTGGACTGCAGGCAGGCCAGGGGAGGACCCGCACTCTTTTGCTACGAAGCCACGCTGTTGTAACACGTGCAGAATGTGGCTTGGCATTGTCTTGCTGAAATAAGCTGGGGCGTCCATGAAAAAGACGTCGCTTGGATGGCAGCATATGTTGCTCCAAAACCTGTATGTACCTTTCAGCATTAATGGTGCCTTCACAGATGTGTAAGTTACCCATGCCTTGGGCACTAATGCACCCCCATACCATCACAGATGCTGGCTTTTGAACTTTGCGCCTATAACAGTCCTGATGGTTCTTTTCCTCTTTGGTCCGTAAGACACGACGTCCACAGTTTCCAAAGACAATTTGAAATGTGGACTCATCAGACCACAGAACACTTTTCCACTTTGCATCAGTCCATCTCAGATGAGCTCGGGCCCAGCAAAGCCGGCGGCGTTTCTGGATCTTGTTGATGAATGGCTTTTGCTTTGCATAGTAGAGCTTTAACTTGCACTTACAGATGTAGCGACGAACTGTAGTTACTGACAGTGGTTTTCTGAAGTATTCCTGAGCCCATGTGGTGATATCTTTTACACACTGATGTCGGTTTTTGATGCAGTACCGCCTGAGGGATCGAAGGTCACGGGCATTCAATGTTGGTTTTCGGCCTTGCCCCTTACGTGTAGTGATTTCTCCAGATTCTCTGAACCTTTTGATGATATTACGGGCCGTAGATGGTGAAATTCCTAAATTCCTTGCAATAGCTCGTTGAGAAAAGTTGTTCTTGAACTGTTCGACAATTTGCCCACGCATTTGTTCACAGAGTGGTGACCCTCGCCCCATCCTTCTATGTGGATGACTGAGCATGTCAAGGAAGCTGCTTTTATACCCAATCATGGCACCCACCTGTTCCCAATTTGCATGTTCACCTGTGGGATATTCCAAATAAGTGTTTGATGAGCATTCCTCAAATTTCTCTGTCTTCTTTGTCACTTGTGCCAGCTTTTTTGAAACATGTTGCAGGCATCAAATTCCAAATGAGCTAATAATTGCAAAAAATAACAAAGTTTACCAGTTCGAACGTTAAGTATGTGGTCTTTGCAGTGTGTTCAATTGAATATAGGTTGAAAAAGATTTGCAAGTCATTGTATTCTGTTTTTATTTGCGATTTCCACAACGTGCCAACTTTTCTGGTTTTGGGCTTGTATTTCTTATTTTAAAAATGTGATATTTAATATACAGTATTTAATAATTTGCTTAGTTTCCATCCGTTTTTATTTACATTTTATAATGTACTGATAGAAAATAATGTTTTCTCTTATTGACAGTGTTTTTCTATATTAAATTTTAAGTCAGAAGTACAAGGACGTCTTAAAAAAAACGAGAAAATTATGAAAATGTTCATTTTTGTTTTTGTCAGTAATTTCAGAAAGTGAAACTCGTATATTATATAGATTCATTACTCAAAGAGTGAAATCTTTCAAGTCTGTTTCTTGTAATTTTGATGATTATGGATTACAAAGAATAAAAAAACAAAACTCAGTGTCTCAGAAAGTTAGAATGTGAAAAAGTTCAATATCTTAAACTCCTGGTGTCTCGTCCTAAATCGGCTGATAAGCTCCTGGACATGAGCTAAAATGTCTCATTCTTCAAGTCCAGCCGCTCCTGAACCAAAGTCAGAAGTGTCTTACCTGCTGAGGAGACAAAGACCCGGGGCCTCATGTATCAACGGTGCGTACGCACAAAAACCTTGCGTACGCCATTTTCCACGCAAAACTCCGTATGTATCAAAACAGAACTGAACGTGGAAATGTGCGCAGCCCCACGGCAACTCCAAGGCTGGCGTACGCACGTTTCTGTGGTTTTGGTTCCATTGGCGACACTTACAGGTGATTCTGAGAAACTGTTCATGATGTGAAAATAATTATTATTCCCACCAAACACACATGATTAACAATTATTACATCCACATGGACGCAATTAGATGAGTGGATACAAAAGCATGCGCAAAATAGTGGCAACAATATTGACAACAATGGCCTTATGAGGTGCGGTTCGTTTAAATAAGAAGTTGACCAAGCTATACTAACATGCCTAGATAGGTCACTGGGAAGCGTGTTCGCCTTCCGTCCCAAACCTCATGAGTTCAATTCCCGCATGGTACAACGTTTTTTTTTTTTTAATTCATTCCAGATTTAAAAAACACAAGAAACCTATTTAAAAAAACAACAAGAAATCTTCTGCTTCCTTTCATTTCATGTATTTTATTTCTTGTTTTTCTTAAATAGTTTTCTTGTGTCCTTTAAATCTGGAACGAATAAAAAAAAAAAATGTTGCACCATGTGGGAATTGAACTCATGAGGTTTGGGACGGAAGGCGAACGCGCTTCCCAGTGACCTATCTAGGCATGTTAGTATAGATTGGTCAACTTCTCGTTTAAAAGTGGGTGGTTCGTTCGAACCCCCCTTGCCTACGCGTGCCAAACAAAACCTTTTTCCGTGCCTCTACGTCACTCAGAAGTGTCTCCAGTTCACAGTCCGTGAAGTTCCTCTTTTTTCCACGTTTCGACATGATTTGCAATAGAGCAATGACGACATTCCTCTCGTGCAGGGCATATTTAAATGAATTTGCATATTTATATGGAGGCGTGTCAAAGGCGGAGTCGGCCACTCTGTCATGTGCGCTCAATTCCACGTTGATTGTGATGTACAAAAGCAATGTGCGTGGATTCCGGCGTACGCACAGTTTGATACATCTGGATTTTTTTGTGCGTACGCCGTTTTCTGGATTTGACCGTACGTCACTTTTCAGTAAGAAGTCCATGCAAGTCTTTGTACATGAGGCCCCTGGACTGTTGCTCCGTGGTCCAATGTTTGAGTGTTTATAGTTAGTGTAAAGGAATGAACTGAATTTTATTCTTGTTTTTAGAAAAGATTGTTTTCAGAGATGAACTTCACTGGAGTCACAGGGTAAATACTGTGGCTTTAAAGTCATTTTACAGTTTGAGGGCCATAAAAGGTCTTCCTAAAAGCTGCTCAGCGTTTTGACCTTGTGATTGTGTTTTGTTTGAAAGGAAACGTGTTCCTGACTAGCAGCGGGGATTTGAATAACAAATCTGGGGAAAAAAATTCTCACGGAGACTTTTACTCTTTAATGCTAGTTTGCCAAGTCAAACTTCAGTAAAATATTTCTGTGCGTTTCTCAGAATCGGGCACCACAGCACCAGCGACGACAGCTCGGCCTACCGCTCCGTGGACGAGGTGAACTACTGGGACAAGCAGGACCACCCCATCTCCAGGCTGAGGCACTACATGACGGCCCGCAGCTGGTGGAGCGAGGACGACGAGCGGAGCTGGCGCAAACAGTCCCGCAAGACCGTGATGGAGGCGTTCGAGAGGGCCGAGAAGCGCCTGAAGCCCAACGTGGAGCTGCTCTTCACAGACGTGTACAACGAGCTGACGCCCGGCCTGAGCAAGCAGAGGGAGGCTCTGTGGAGGCACGTGCAGCAGTACAAGGAGCACTACCCCCTGGACCTGTACGAGAAGTAACGGGGCCGCCGCCGCCGCACAAACGTTAGCTCAGGCGGACAGAAGTGGGCCTGAAGTTAGCCACATCCTGTAGTCATAGAATGGAGTTTGACGTTTCATGCAGGGTTTCTGTACAGCCCTGAAAAATACGGAGCTCATAGTTTTTAAAGTCTGGGTCAGTACAGAATAAAAGGGTCAAAACTGTGTCCAGAGTCTGTTACCTAAAAACTACGTTTTTTTTTAATCTGGCTCAAATGAGCAGAGCCTTTTTCATAAAAATTAAAAAAATACAACCTGAATCATTTAGTTAACCACTATGCACAGACGGTCATATCACCGTGGACAATCTTGTCTTTTAGCAAAACATCTCATGAACCATGGGACAAATCTAAAACGAGATTTATTGAAAAGTAATAAAGACCTGCAACCGAGTTCAGGATTAAACCTCATTCAAGATGGCTGCCGCAGTCAAGTGACCTAAACAGTACTATAAATCAGTTTTAGACCAACCTTATGTTTGGAGTGGTAGCAGCCGAGACTGATCCCCATTGTGAGGGCCAACATTGCAAAGTTTAAATGTTTATTGGGCTCGTTAGAAACATCTTGTGAACATCTGGATGCGTTTAAGAGAAACTTTCTGTTCACTTAATGAAGCCAATTCAAAACGACTGCCACAGCTTCCAGAACTAAAGTGGTGTTCACTCAACTTTACAAATTTTTAGCTAAATTATAAAATAGTTCACAGCTCGTACACGTCTCATAATTCTGCACAATGTTGAAAGTAACATGCAATGTTTAACCTAAAGTGTCACTTTTTTTGTAAGCTTAAGATTTGGTTAAAACTTTAGCATGAAAGGCAGAGGGTGGCGCGCAGGTGACCTCAAGAAACGTCAAGTCTTTAATTTTAGTCAGATTTGTAAACATTTCAAAAATTTTCCTCAAAATACTGTAGCACATTGATGGGACCGAAGTCTTCGTTAAGGTTTGTTGAAGTAAAACCCAGACTCAAAAGATCTTTTAGGGATGAGTCTCAGCAACTACACCTCAACATTTGTTAAATTAGAAGCATGTTCCGACAGTCGTGTTCAAGAAGCAAACATTTAGTTTCGTTAAAACATATCCAGCAGTGTGTGCGATATATTTTACCGACAGACATAAGCATGCAAATCAATGTACAGCTGAATTCTTTAGTATTTTTGCAGGCGATCTGATATGAAATATAAATTTGTTTAAAATTTTCAGTCTAATTTCTGAATAAATAAAAGTATATACACTTCATTTCTGTAGGATTTGTGCTTTAAGTTGACCATTAAAACATTCATGGTTAAGAAGCTACTTCCAGGAATGTCATGTTTAATGTTTAGGACAGGGGTCTGCAACGTGTGGCTCTGGAGCCACATGCGGCTCTTTGGTCCCTCCGCAGCGGCTCTTTCAAGCTTTGACCAAAACTGAATTTTACATTTTAAAAACATGACTACCGGTAGTTTAAACAGTTTTCCTGTCATTTCCTTTGCAAATATGTAGATACTAGTACTAATACACAGTAAATTATACTCACTTTAATTTTATACTTCATTACTTAAAAGTAGGATACTAATTTTCTCCACAATAAAACACATTGCATAAGCCTGCAAAGTTCATCGTTTTGGATTAAAAAAATAGGCAAAATATATTTTTTTGTTTTTAATAAGAATCCAGTTTTCTGTGATAGACTTGCGACGTGGATATGGGCACCAGTGACCCCCTGCAATCCAAAAAGGAAGAAATGGGTAAATATAATAGATGGATGGAGTTAGTCTTAAAATGTAAAAAATATCAAATGTTAATCATCTGATGTTTTTAGTTTTATAATTTCACACCTACTGGCCAGAAAAGCCCCCTCCAACAAATTCAAAGTGGCCCATGGGCCAACAGTTGATTTTGACAGTTGTAGCAGGTTTTGCGGCTCTGGACACATTAAGTGAATGAAAGGGCAGAAATGGCTTTTTTGATCGTAAAGGTTGCAGACCCCTGGTTTAGGACAAAGCGCAGGTTTGAATGCTTTAAATTAAATATGTATACATCGGTTGGGGGAAAGGAGCTGAAGATTTCGGCCCCGTGGCTCCTGAAACGCTCCGTCAGCATCTCTGGTAATAATCAGGTGTTTGTGATTTGTGGAGGAAACCTTCTGGTCCAACGTCACGAGACACAAACTGGTGGAGCTGCTCTGTTGACTGTACACAGCTGCACCGAACGGATGTTTCTGTTGAAAATAAACTCTAGAACCATTGTAATGGGAAACATTTATTTCAAAGTAACAGGAGGAAACATGAAAACATCGACCTTTGCTGGAGATGAGGGTTGAAGCTCACATTTAGTCCTGTGGTAAAACCTGTCGTCGCCCATTGAAATTTAGAAGGTTTATTTATATTCTCAGTCCTCCCCGGCAGTGATGGCCGGTCATGTGAAAGTTCGGTTAGTCTCGTTTATCTGGTTCAGCACGTCAGCAGCGGACTGTTGATGCCCTTCCACATCTTTTCAATTTCGTGCGGCAAGCGCTGGTGAATCAGGAGGTTGTTTTTGTGCACGCATACGTTCTCGCGGTCTTGCTGCCGGACGTCGAAGGTCCGAAACCCTCCGTGGCTCTCGGGGGGAATTCCCAGAGCCTTCATGAGCATCCCCACGTAAACGTCGTCGATGGGGAATAACGGGAGTATCTGCGAGACTGAAAACAGCGGCTTCAGCAAAGCTCCGGAGAAGAGGAACCCACCTCCGCCGGCGTACGGGGCGTAGGGGCCGTTGTAGAAGCTGTGAGGGATGAAGTACTTGCTTCGAGGGTCCCGGAGGGGACTCGCAGTGCTTATGATTTGCCCAGCATACAGCTGAGAGGTCTTCGAAGCGTCCAGAGACTGCGTGTATTTAACCAGGTCAGGCGTGTTGATGAAAACGTCGTCGTCCCCGCTGAAGACGAAGGACAGCGAGGGGCAGTTTTTCACCGTCCACTGGAGGAACAGGTTCATTTTGAGGGTCAGGTTCAGCAAAGACTCACTGAAGTCCCACTGCAGGATGTCTTCATAGTGTTTGGCTTCAAACGACAGCAGCGGGCTGAGGTCAGGGTCATATGGTGCGGTGTTCCCCATAACGAACACCAAGCGGACCCTCATCCCGCCCTGATACACCCCTTCTCGCCCCCACGTTTCCCGAACAGCCTGCCTCCTCTCAAAGTTTCTCGGGGACGACTTTATGGCAAAAAGCAGAGTCTTGTTATCCCGCACAGCCCCGACGCACTTGTACGGCTGGTCGATCAGGAGTGGGGGGGACTTGCAGTTCAGGCCCCGCAGAAACTCTTGTATCAGGGCCGGGTAGGAGTCAAAATCGTGAACGTTGAGTTTCAGAAGCTCTCGGTTCTCTTCCCTGCACACAGACCAGTGGGGCTCCTTTCTCCTAGGGTTCTCGCCGTTCTCCAAACTCTGCATGGCCGAGTAGAGCAAGCGGTTCCAGTAGGCCCCGTTTTTAGGGATGATCTGCCTCAGGTCGTTGGAAACGGTCACAACGTGGACAACAGCGGACATCGTCGTAAAGTCCTCCGGCTGGGAGACGTTCTTCAACGCCCTGACTGATAAGGTCGTCTCCAGATGGACAGTCATGTAGAAGACTACCAGAAATGACGTGACAACGAGCATGGCGCTGAAGGTTCTGGCTCGTTTCATTGGTTCGGGGGTGGAAACAAGTTAGTCCAGAGTGCTGCTCTAGAGGTGTCCAGAGTGCTGCTCTAGAGGTGTCCAGAGTGCTGCTCTAGAGGTGTGACATCTTCCAGGGGGAGATACTTTATCTGGTCCAAGGTTGCACTTTCTGTCAGGAGTCAACACCCTGGAGGTTCCTGCCAACAGAAAAAAGACAAACAATGGTGTTTTGAAAAACCAGTTCCAGTTTCATAACTTTTTAATCCTGGCTTCTTGTGCCCTTGCTGACTCTTTTTGCAACATTACGGCGAACGTAGCGCTCGGAGAATGTGTTGGGACTCCACTACACCTAAATTAGTCCAGTACCTGTAAGACAGGAGGAACTATGGCCATCTGTTTGCCATGATCTGTGGCGATGATGGTCGGGGGTGTGATTATAAAAAATAAAATAAAACTTATTTTATAACATATGGAAATAACAAATGGATATACTGTATATATATATTTTTTAAAGAATTATAACTTAAATCCAAGAATCGTGACCTTTTAATCAGAATTCTTAAGGGAAAAAGTTTGAGCTAAATAAAAAAAACACCTACTGGCACTAATCCTCTTCCGTAATATTCCACACAGTGAATTTGTATTCTGTAGAAAAACTATATTAAAACCTACAAATGCAGCATTTTTTTGTTCAATTCCTAATTTATTACGGAGCCCCGGAGGAGACGTGTTTTTTTTTTTTCTCGAGTTCCCACTCAAACGTTTTTGTGTTCCCTCGCAGTACTGTAGGCCTACTACTGTATAGTGTCACCTCACAGACAACAGCAACAATGGAACAGACTGTATTTTAGGTTCATGCAGGAGTTTGTGACTTGGCGCTATATAAATAAATCAGCCTTAAATAGTAGTCCCCGACTTACGAGCGCTCTGACTTACGAGGTCCCGGACTTACGAGCATGCATACGAATCTCATTAAAAAAAATATATATATTTTTTTTTTTTACTTTTTTTTTTTTTTTTTTTTTATAAATGAATACATGTACAGTACTGGACAGTCACCAAGCACTTAGTCTATCCTAACACAGTTTTTAAAGATGAAGGAATAAGTTGAATTGTCTCCCTTTCACATAAAGGGAGCAAGCTCCCTATGGAGCCTGCAGGGAGGAGGGAGACAATTCAACTGATTCCTTCATCTTTAAAAACTGTGTTAGGATAGGCTAAGTGCTTGGTGACTGTACAGTACTGTACATTTATCTATTAATAAATAAAAAACAATAAAAAATAAAAATACTGTATATACTGTATATTTTTAATAAATAGATAAATGTACAGTACTGTACAGTCACCAAGCACTTAGCCTATCCTAACACAGTTTTTAAAGATGAAGGAATCAGTTGAATTGTCTCCCTCCTCCCTGCAGGCTCCATAGGGAGCTTGCTCCCTTTATGTGAAAGGGAGACAATTCAACTTATTCCTTCATCTTTAAAAACTGTGTTAGGATAGGCTAAGTGCTTGGTGACTGTCCAGTACTGTACATGTATTCATTTATAAAAAAAAAAAAAAAAAGTAAAAAAAAAAAAAATAATTTTTTTTTTTTTTTTTTACTATGTGTTCCTACTTACGAATTTTTGACTTACGAGCGCCCCCTAGTGACGGAACTCGCTCGTAAGTCGGGGACTACCTTGTATAAGGATATCCAGTGTGTGCTGCAGTGATAAAACTAATTGCGTTGTATATTTCACGTTCATGCTTCGTGGATTCAACTGTGGTTTCCTCGTTCGGGTTGACACAGGCCTGACTGTCCCTCCGAGGAGCGATGGTTCTCTTAGGGACCGTCAACAAAGTACTGTATTTTCAACAAAGTACTGTATTTTCAGAGTATTTGTGAAAGCAGCACCATGCATCAGAACTAAAGTTTTCTCAGTATATTTCTGCATGGTAATAAATCATGAATTTTCTCACCATTTAAAATCCAAAAGAACAAGGTGACACTTGTGTTTCAAAAGTACTGCAACTTTCTTTTAAAGCATCAAAGTTCATGCTCAATCATCCAAGTCAGGTCATCTGGACAGTTTCTTTTTTGGGGGGGGAAGATGTTTCGCCCTTTATTTGGAGGGCTTCAATTTTGAAACATTTTTCCTTTAAAATGATACATTCTCTCAGTTTAAACTTTTGTTCTGTGATTAGTTTAAACTTTTGTTCTGTGATTTGTGTTCTATTCTGAATTAAATATTAGATGTTGGCACCTCCACATCATTGCATTCAGTTTTTATTCACAATTTGTTTAGTGTCCCAACTTTTTGGGAATCCGGTTTGTAACTGGGACCCTGTGAACACAATTTCGTTCCACCACATGCACCACATGTGGTGCAAATGACAAAAAAAGACTTAAATCTTTGAATGAACTTTGATGCTTTAAAAGAAAGTTACAGTACTGTTGAAACACAAGTGCCACTTTGTTCTTTTAGATTTTAAATGGTGAGAAAAATCACGATTTATTACCATGCAGAAATATACTGAGATAACTTTAGTTATGATACGTGGTGCTGCTTTGACAAATACTCTGGAATTATATCTAAAATATTATAACAGTGTTCAGACCAGGCTCATTAGCCCAGTACTTTGTTGATGGTCCAGAAGAGAACCATCACTCCTCAGCGGGACAGACTGAAATCAGACTGCATCGGCTTGAACAAGGAAGCCCTGAATCCACGGAGCATGGACATGAAAATATCCAACGTAAAATTTTACCACTGCAGTAATCCTTAATTATCCTCCTTACAGTCCCTTACTTGCTTAAATCAAAATTTAAATAGGATTTTTAATGCATTTAATAAGTTTATATATATTTTTTTTTTAACTTAATTTGTTTTAGTCACTTTTTCATTAAACCTTTATTTAGACAGGTTAATCCCATTGAGCATCGGGGACTCATTTACAAGAGAGACCTGGTTTTAACAAAGAGTGATGACAACAGTGGACAACAATCATAAAGGATGCGTACAAATTGAGAAGTGAAAATAAAATGGTATTGTATTTAAATCATTTTAACGAAAAGACAGGTTGTAATGTATAAACTAAAAACAACAGGTCCGCATTTTACTTCTCCACCAAATACCTGAATGGCCTCCAAAATTACAAATGTATAATTTACATTTGCTATATCCATTTTTTGTCATTTTTGATCAAATATATTTAAATTAATTCCATTTGGCTTTGTTGAAATTAAATTTATTTCCTTCTACTTTGCTACTTTCTGGTTTAATTTGTATTTTAAGCTTAATAGGGTAATCATCACTTCAGTTTTTGTATTTGGGTTACAAATGTTAAGTCAGTTGCCGATTCTGCTCCTGTCTCATCATTAAGACAGGTTGTTTAACTCCAATGCTTTAATTTGTTGACCGTTTTTATAAATTTTGCCCCAAAGTGGATGTTAGCAGTAAAATAACCACGCATTACCTTTCCTTCCAAACATCCCATATCTCCATTGATTAAGTGATTGTTTTACCGTTTTACGACAGGTTATAGGGGAAAAAAACTCGAATTTCCTTTGTTATCCACATGTCACTTCGTTAATTAAAACCAGGACTCTCTTGTAAACGATTACCCGGGGCTCAATATTAACCTGTATGAATAAAGATTGGATAGAAATTAAAGTTTCCACCTTTATCCCACATTTATGCCACTACATGTTCTAAATTACTCATTTTCCCAATATTTGTTTTCTAAACCCTCCATTTCCCTCTTGCCTATTCCCTTTTTTTAATCAGTCCTTTTAAATATGATTCCTGTACATATTTCTAGTTTTCCTT
>JBBPBX010005900.1:23950-70403 GCA_038048925.1 Garcialebias charrua
AGGACGAAGTGGGTAAAGACAATGGAAAGATGGATGGACAGATGGGTGGACAGATGGATGGATGGATGGATGGATGGATGGACAGAGGGATAGATGGATGGATGGACAGACAGAGGGAGGATGAATGGATGGATGGATGGATGGATGGATGGATGGATGATGGATGGATGGATGGATGAACAAACGGATGAAGGGACAAAGGAATGGATGGATGGACGGACGGACACAGGGAGGGATGGATGGACAAACAAACGGATGACGGGACAAAGGCATGGATTGATGAATGGATGGATGGATGGACAGACAGAGGGATGGATGGATGGATGGATGGATGGATAGATGGATGGATGGATGGATGGATGGATGGATGGATGGATGGATGGATGGATGGCTGGATGGATGGATGGATGGATGGACAGAGAGAGGGGGGGATGGATGGATGGATGGATGCTTAAGTGAACATGGTTTTTGGTACTTTCTTTGAATCCCAGTAAAATAAGACAGTTTTTCATGATCAATCATTTATTTCAGTGCATTTTTTAGAACTTTGTCAAATTAACATGAACAGAAAATAAACAGTCTGTTCCAGTAATCACATGTGCTAACACGTTATGATATGATCGACATCTTATCATTACACATTTATTATTATAGTTTGTTACATCAAAAACATGTAAAACTTATTTAGTAGCTTAAATCTTAGGTTACATATTAGAAGTCTGCTGTCCCAGTATGACCTCCTGTTTCTGTCCAAGACCAGTCTGACAGCGTTTAGCAGAACTGAATGAGCTCTTTCATGCTGCATCCCTTCTCACAACAAATATCTGATATTTTCCCAGCAGCTCGTGTGATCCTGGAGGTGTGGGGGGGCCAGTGAGGAGCCACAGAGGACACCGCTTCCTTCCCATCGGACTGTGGAGGAACGTGGAGCGTCTCTGAAGTCTGGTCCTGCTCAGCCGAGGAGCCGTGGCCCCCTGTGGAGAAGACACAGCTACATGAAGACACAGTTACATGAAGACACAGCTACATGAAGACACAGCTACATGAAGACACAGCTACATGAAGACACAGCTACATCAAGACACAGTTACATGAAGACACAGCTACATGAAGACACAGCTACATCAAGACACAGTTACATCAAGACACAGCTACATGAAGACACAGTTACATGAAGACACAGCTACATGAAGACACAGCTACATGAAGACACAGCTACATGAAGACACAGCTACATGAAGACACAGCTACATGAAGACACAGCTACATGAAGACACAGCTACATGAAGACACAGCTACATGAAGACACAGCTACATGAAGACACAGCTACATGAAGACACAGCTACATGAAGACACAGCTACATGAAGACACAGCTACATGAAGACACAGCTACATGAAGACACAGCTACATGAAGACACAGTTACATGAAGACACAGCTACATGAAGACACAGCTACATGAAGACACAGCTACATGAAGACACAGCTACATGAAGACACAGCTACATGAAGACACAGCTACATGAAGACACAGCTACATGAAGACACAGCTACATGAAGACACAGCTACATGAAGACACAGTTACATGAAGACACAGCTACATGAAGACACAGCTACATGAAGACACAGCTACATGAAGACACAGCTACATGAAGACACAGCTACATGAAGACACAGCTACATGAAGACACAGCTACATGAAGACACAGCTACATGAAGACACAGTTACATGAAGACACAGCTACATGAAGACACAGTTACATGAAGACACAGCTACATGAAGACACAGCTACATGAAGACACAGCTACATGAAGACACAGCTACATGAAGACACAGCTACATGAAGACACAGCTACATGAAGACACAGCTACATGAAGACACAGTTACATGAAGACACAGCTACATGAAGACACAGCTACATGAAGACACAGCTACATGAAGACACAGCTACATGAAGACACAGCTACATGAAGACACAGTTACATGAAGACACAGCTACATGAAGACACAGCTACATGAAGACACAGCTACATGAAGACACAGCTACATGAAGACACAGCTACATGAAGACACAGCTACATGAAGACACAGCTACATGAAGACACAGCTACATGAAGACACAGTTACATGAAGACACAGCTACATGAAGACACAGCTACATGAAGACACAGCTACATGAAGACACAGTTACATGAAGACACAGCTACATGAAGACACAGCTACATGAAGACACAGCTACATGAAGACACAGCTACATGAAGACACAGCTACATGAAGACACAGCTACATGAAGACACAGCTACATGAAGACACAGCTACATGAAGACACAGCTACATGAAGACACAGCTACATGAAGACACAGCTACATGAAGACACAGCTACATGAAGACACAGCTACATGAAGACACAGCTACATGAAGACACAGCTACATGAAGACACAGCTACATGAAGACACAGCTACATGAAGACACAGCTACATGAAGACACAGCTACATGAAGACACAGCTACATGAAGACACAGTTACATGAAGACACAGCTACATGAAGACACAGCTACATGAAGACACAGCTACATGAAGACACAGTTACATGAAGACACAGCTACATGAAGACACAGCTACATGAAGACACAGCTACATGAAGACACAGCTACATGAAGACACAGCTACATGAAGACACAGCTACATGAAGACACAGCTACATGAAGACACAGCTACATGAAGACACAGCTACATGAAGACACAGCTACATGAAGACACAGCTACATGAAGACACAGCTACATGAAGACACAGCTACATGAAGACACAGCTACATCAAGACACAGCTACATGAAGACACAGCTACATGAAGACACAGCTACATGAAGACACAGCTACATCAAGACACAGTTACATGAAGACACAGCTACATGAAGACACAGCTACATGAAGACACAGCTACATGAAGACACAGCTACATGAAGACACAGCTACATGAAGACACAGCTACATGAAGACACAGCTACATGAAGACACAGCTACATGAAGACACAGCTACATGAAGACACAGCTACATGAAGACACAGCTACATGAAGACACAGCTACATGAAGACACAGCTACATGAAGACACAGTTACATGAAGACACAGCTACATGAAGACACAGCTACATGAAGACACAGCTACATGAAGACACAGTTACATGAAGACACAGCTACATGAAGACACAGCTACATGAAGACACAGCTACATGAAGACACAGTTACATGAAGACACAGCTACATGAAGACACAGTTACATGAAGACACAGCTACATGAAGACACAGCTACATGAAGACACAGCTACATGAAGACACAGCTACATGAAGACACAGCTACATGAAGACACAGCTACATGAAGACACAGCTACATGAAGACACAGCTACATGAAGACACAGCTACATCAAGACACAGTTACATGAAGACACAGCTACATGAAGACACAGCTACATGAAGACACAGCTACATGAAGACACAGCTACATGAAGACACAGTTACATGAAGACACAGCTACATGAAGACACAGCTACATGAAGACACAGCTACATGAAGACACAGCTACATGAAGACACAGCTACATGAAGACACAGCTACATGAAGACACAGCTACATGAAGACACAGTTACATGAAGACACAGCTACATGAAGACACAGCTACATGAAGACACAGCTACATGAAGACACAGCTACATGAAGACACAGTTACATGAAGACACAGCTACATGAAGACACAGCTACATGAAGACACAGCTACATGAAGACACAGTTACATGAAGACACAGCTACATGAAGACACAGTTACATGAAGACACAGCTACATGAAGACACAGCTACATGAAGACACAGCTACATGAAGACACAGCTACATGAAGACACAGCTACATGAAGACACAGCTACATGAAGACACAGCTACATGAAGACACAGCTACATGAAGACACAGTTACATGAAGACACAGTTACATGAAGACACAGCTACATGAAGACACAGCTACATGAAGACACAGCTACATGAAGACACAGCTACATGAAGACACAGCTACATGAAGACACAGCTACATGAAGACACAGCTACATGAAGACACAGCTACATGAAGACACAGCTACATGAAGACACAGCTACATGAAGACACAGCTACATGAAGACACAGCTACATGAAGACACAGCTACATGAAGACACAGTTACATGAAGACACAGCTACATGAAGACACAGCTACATGAAGACACAGTACATGAAGACACAGCTACATGAAGACACAGCTACATGAAGACACAGTTACATGAAGACACAGCTACATGAAGACACAGCTACATGAAGACACAGCTACATGAAGACACAGCTACATGAAGACACAGCTACATGAAGACACAGCTACATGAAGACACAGCTACATGAAGACACAGCTACATGAAGACACAGTTACATGAAGACACAGCTACATGAAGACACAGCTACATGAAGACACAGTTACATGAAGACACAGCTACATGAAGACACAGCTACATGAAGACACAGCTACATGAAGACACAGTTACATGAAGACACAGCTACATGAAGACACAGCTACATGAAGACACAGCTACATGAAGACACAGCTACATGAAGACACAGCTACATCAAGACACAGCTACATCAAGACACAGTTACATGAAGACACAGCTACATGAAGACACAGCTACATGAAGACACAGCTACATCAAGACACAGCTACATCAAGACACAGTTACATCAAGACACAGCTACATGAAGACACAGCTACATGAAGACACAGCTACATGAAGACACAGCTACATGAAGACACAGTTACATGAAGATGTACAATAAACAAAAAACAAAAAAATAAACGGACGCTTCTCTGATGGCCTTGGGCGGCACGTTTCTGTCTCAGATGTTGGAGCGAGATGGCCAGATCACACTCGTTTCCATATAAACGTATTTGAACTACTGACAGTGTTCAAAGTTTTGCACCATTTTGCCCCTCTGCTTCAAAATCAGCATGTACTGATATACACCGACAACAAGGTGGCGGCATCGTACATCAATCGCCAAGGCGGTGTTCGCTCAGCCCAGCCGTTGCACGTGGCGAGGCAGCTTCTGCTCTGGGCCCACCGGCACCTACTCTCCCTGAGACCGGTCTACATTCCCAGTGTTCTGAAAAAGGGGGCGCACATCATGTCGAGGGACGGTCCACGTCACAGAGATTGGGCTCTTCATCCCGACGTAATTGCTCAGATATGGACCAGATTCGGCCGCGTGGCGGTGGATCTGTTTGCATCACGAGAGAATGCACAATGCCCACTGTGGTTCTCACAGAGCCCACGAGACAATCCTCTCCTGGGAGTGGACGCTTTTGCACATAGCTCATGGCCAAAGAAGCTGCTATACGCTTTTCCTCCAGTCCCTCTCATTCCATGCGTCCTGGAGCGAGTCCAGAGGGAGAAACTGTCAGTCATCCTCATAGTTCCAGAGCGCAAAAATGCACCATGGTTCCCGACCCTGCAACGGCTGGTAGTGGACCAACCACTGCAGCTTCCGTGGAGGAGGGACATGCTCCTCCAAGATGGAGGGGCGATCATGCACAACCCGGAGATAGGCCAGCCCATTTGGGCTTGGATGCTGAAAGGAACTGTTTAACACATTTGGGCCTCCCTCCAGCTGTTGTCCAGACTATCCAAGATACACGAGCTCCTTCTACATCAACACTTTATGCATCTAAATGGGCAGCTTTTCCGCATTGGTGCACTTAAAAAGATGTTGATGCTACATCATGTGAGATTGGCTGCATACTGTCATTTCTGCAGCTGCTGATGGATACGAATTTAGCCTTCTGCACCATTAAGGTTTATTCTGCAGCTATTTCCTCCTGTCACAAAGGTTTTGGTGACAGAACGCTTTTTAATCACCCACTGATGAAGTGTTTCTTAAAAGGTGTGCGATGGCACAGACCAGTGACACGCCCCCTTGCTCCTCAGTGGGATCTGACTTTTGTTTTACGCGCTTTAATTAAAGCTCCATTTGAGCATTTAAATGAAGTGCCGATAAAGTTCCTGTCTCTTAAAAACATACTGTTGTTGGCCCTCACGTCTGCTAAGAGAGTAAGTGATTTATGTATTCTCTCTGTGGCTCCTTCCTGTTTGAAAATTCAACCTGATGGAAGCTCTGCCACTTTAAGGCCCAAGCCGACCTACATGACAAAATGCATAAACAGTTCTTTTAAATCAAGGACAATCACGCTAAATGGGTTTCATCTTCCCTCGCACGCGTCGGAGGAAGAGGCCACGTCTCATTTATTGTGTCCTGTTCGTGCACTCACATGCTATGTGACACACACAGCCGACACGTCATTCTCAACGCCTGTTTGTTCACTACAGAGACAGCTCGGTTGGACGTGCTTTGTCCTCTTAGCGCCTCTCTCATTGGTTTTGTGAGGCCATCTCAAAGGCTTACAGGGCCATTGGGTAGACCCCCCGTAGACCCTACGTGCACACTCCACGCGGGCGATCGCATCCTCCACAACGTTGCACGGTGGGATGACGGTCAGTAACATCTGTTCAGCAGCGGCATGGGTTATGCCTTGCTCTTTTATATGTTTTTATCTGCGTGATGTATCTGCTTTTTTATGACTCACTCAGTTCTCAGAGTCCTGTCTGAGTAGTNCTTTGAGTCTTACCGTGTTGGAAGTTAGCATGTTGTTAGCACTGGAGCCGAGGGTCCGTCGAGCTCAGGTCAGACGGCGTTTAACCGTCGCGGTTGCGGGGTCACGTCCCATGGGACCGACGCGTCGCCCGCACGACTTGGCTCCCGTACTCCTTCTCCAACTGGGACGGTTTCCCCCGCCGGTCCTGGTGGACCGTGAGGCCATTGTCGCGTTAGCGAGATGCTAAGCTAACAGCATGCAAGACGGTGTCGCTAAATAATGAAAAAAAACCCAGCTCTAACACACAGACAGTTGTACTCTAACATTGTTCTGACATAGTTTCACAAAATGATTTATGTAGAATATTTTGTTTACCGGCCAAAAGGACGACGTCTTCCAGAGCAGATCCAACCAGACTCAGAGCTAGGAGGAGCTGCTGTCCAGTTTCTCCGATGAGATAAATCCTTCACGTTACTTTTTTTTTGATTAACTGAAACCTGCGCGTTGCCCAAACGTCTACCCGACTGGAACACCCACTGACACAACACGAAGTAACCATTGCAATTAATTAGAAATTAACACAAAAAAAAAACGTGAAAAATGAACATCCATTAAACCGCGCTGTCCCCTGTTCTGACTTTCAAAATGAGGGTCCACCCGGAAGTAAGACGGATGTGACGTCACATGGGAACTATGTATAAGCGAAAGCTGTCTAAAGGGCGTAGCTAATATGAAATAGAACGTTGGTTACGTATCGTAACCCCAGATTCTATAAATATTAGCGTAGCCCTTTAGACTTGTGGGCCTCACTGGCTCCTGAATGGCTGAATGAATAGCTATTTGGGAGGCAGTTGCTTCCGTGTCAGTGGAATATATAGACATGGGGCGGGCCCACACAGCAGGTGGGCATGGACTAAAGGTTTTTTAGTGGGCGCTGACACGCAAGGGGATTATCCAATAAGCGAAAGCTGTCTAAAGGGCTACGCTAATATTCATAGAATCTGGGGTTATGATACTTAACCAACGTTATCGTTGCTCTTGTTTAAGCTCACGTTTATTAAATATATAACATAAACATAAGCACATGCTGTTGTAAATGTGTAAAAACAGAGAGAGGAGTCATTTTTCTGACAACATAAGACAGTTTTCCTTAGTTTCGAACAGGCATTGTTATTACTATTGGTGATGGTGAAAGTCGGGAATACTTTCAGGAACAAGCAGTTGGAAAAAAGGTCCCCTGACATGAGAAAAGCCTTTGAAAGAGCAGGTAGTGATTTGCATAGAGCTACAGAAGCATCGTTTGAGTGTTCACTTTTAATAACTAAGGCTAAAAATCTGCACAATATTGGAAAACAACTTCTGAAACATGCCTGCCTGAAAATTGTAGAGTTGATGTGTGGAGCTCATGTAGTGAACAAAGTGAACAAAGTGAACTGTCCCGCTCTCTAACACTGTCAGAGTCAGGACTTTATTGTCATTTCTTTATTATTTATTGCCATTTCTTTATTGCCTTATTGGCAAGGACATAATAGATAAAATTGCTGAAAATTGCAAAAAATCAGCTGCATGATAGGATCAGGGAGATATATTGACAAAACTACAATTTAAAAAAAATTAAGACTGTTCTTAATTTTACTCTGTTGTTAGTTTTCAAAGAAAATTGATGAGTAATTCTCAAAACAGTGTTCTGGTAGTTATTATTTCTGTTGTACAACTACCAGTTTATACCTTTTACAAATAAAAGTTTGTAACTATTTACTTTATTAGTTTATTATTTACTTTATTCTATATTCAACTACTATTACTCATTGTATTAATTATAATATTTACTTTGATGAAGAGTTATTCTGAGTCTTTTGGGAGAGGGGAGAAGCGAGGGACTGGGGGTCTCAGATTGGCTAGGAAGTAACGCCAAATTTACACTACATGCGTTCCGGCTCTGCCCCGCTCCGCTCCGCAGGTCGCAGCTGAGCGTTTCAAGTCCAGTTTACACTACCTCCGCTCCGGTCCGCCTGGATGCGCCGCTCCGAGACGCATGCGCGGGAATTGCGAGATCGCGCGATAAATCAAGTGATAAATAAGGAAGTCAGAACAAAACAATTCATTCGGTGGAAGAAGGAGAACAACAGTAGAGACTGGCGTAGTCATAAATGATAGTTTGACAGCATTTTTGTACAAATAAATCCGTATAGAGCTAGGATTAGTCCGCCCGTGGTGATTTTATTTTGTAAATACGGATGTTGTGCTCGTTCCTTTTCCTGTTGGTGCGACGTAATCTTTAAAAGTTGACTCCGGCACAGCTCCGGCGTCCGGCAGAAATAGGATCTGTTCTAATTTTGACGGACTGCCGTCCGCTCGCCGCCGCCGTGCGGAGCCAGTGTAAACGCTCTCATTGATTATAATGGGTGCGTATTTGCTGCGGAGGTCGGACCGGAGCGGGGCGGAGCCGGAACGCATGTAGTGTAAATTTGGCGTAAGAAGCGGGGTCTTTGAAGAAAATCGGTTGGGAACCACTGCCCTAATGAATGCTTTAGTATTTCTTGTTTGTTTGTTCTTTTGTTTTTAGCGAGTCAAATTGGTTCTTCTCATCCAGAACATTTCATTGCACTGTTGACCTTGTTTTAACCTGTATACAACAAATAAACAACATAACATAACAAAATTTGCACCAGGTCATTACCGGTATTCAGGTAAATCATTTATGTAGAGACTATAGAATATGACCACAAACAGGTGCTTGAAGACATGATTATATCCCCCAGTTTTAACAGATTTACACTTACTGTCGATTAATTATGTTGTTTGTTGTTGTTACTCTCTTTTCAAGTTTAAATTATACAGCTTCCAATTTTTAGCTGAACTTCTTGACTTTGTGAGCCCAAAACACACTGATATCCTTCTGCCAGATGTTCTTAGTGCAACCAACAGCTAAAAATAAAGCCCAGAGGGGATTGCGCTTTTGCAATGGCAGCCCCCAAAATCTAGAACAGACTTGCCACTTGATATTCAAAGTGCAGCATTGATACAGTCTTTTAAATATTGCCTGAAATCTCACTTATTTCATTTCAAATTGTTGCCTTTTCTAGTGGATTAGAAAGAAATTCAAATCTCAAAGCCCAAATTTCTATCATTATGGATGACTGCCACATAATTAAACTCTTCTGGTTTTTCTCTTTTCCTTCACTGCCTCCAGGTGAGTGGGATCAATGCATCACTGAGCAAAAGCCGAGAGCAGCGTGTGTTGTTCATGGTGGTGGTCATGGTGATCTGTTACCTACTGTGTTGGCTTCCATATGGGATTATGGCCCTGTTGGCAACCTTCGGACCTCCAGGCCTGGTAACACCTGAGGCGAGCATCATCCCTTCAGTGCTGGCTAAAACCAGCACCGTCATCAACCCAGTCATCTATGTCTTCATGAATAAACAGGTGAGAGAAGGAGGACTGAAGCTTGGCTTTAAAGTATGCCTAAATTAATGAATACAGTTGTGATTTTATGTGTTTAAATCTTGTCGTATGAAACATATTTTGCCTTTAAATCATTGAAGCAGTCAGCCTGCAATGAAGGAGTTGGAGTTTCAAGTTCACCGGTATGCAGTCACGTTGAAATGTCTCTGAACCCCTCATTGCCATATGTGTCCCATTGGTGTACTCTAAGTCCCCATTTACACGGACACAGTAACTTAAGTTTTTTTCAGATGTTGATTTGAGGAAAAAATCCGCTTTGACACAGCACATAATCTGCGTTTACATGAATCCCTGAATCCACTGTAGTTGCCATGCCAGGTCATTAGTTGGCGATGTGATTTTTGTACATTGTCCTAATGCTGTCATTTCTAACCTGGCCCGTGCCTCGCCCGACACAGCCTGACCCAAAATTTGGGCCTGGCCAGACCAAAATAATGTGCTGGATGGGCAGGCCAAGTCAGTGTCAGGCTTTTGATTGTCAGCGGATGTGCATAGCTGACGATCCAATTTGTGTCACCAGCTGCATGCAGCCGTTTGACCGCGCAGTTGAAAGAAGTAAAAAAAAAAAGTCCAGATGGCCCACTGCCAGCAACCCACCTGAAGCTTAACTGGACTCAGCCGCTGCGTCAGCAGATGCGTGTGACCAGGCCTGGCTGGTTGAAAGAGGTTTAAAAAAAAATCCAGATGGACCATTGCCAGTGAGACCCACCTGTAGCTAAACTGGACTCAGTCACTGTGTCAGCGGATGTGCACGGCCCAGCCTGGCCGGTTGAAAGAGGTAAAAACAAGTCCAGATGTCTCACTGCCAGTGACCCACCTGAAGCTTAAATGGACTCAGCTGCTGCTTAAATGAATGTGCACGACCGACGACCTAATTTGGATCATCAGCTGCACGCGTCCACTGACCATTAATAACTATAATAACTATAAGATTATAATAACTATAATAATCTGCTGACTGCTGTTAAAAAACCAGACATCTTGAAATATATTTTAAATCGTGTCAAACAAATTTGCTTACAAAAGCAGTAAAAATTTATAAAAAAATATATACAGGTAGTCCCGACTTACAAACGAGTTCCGTTCCTACGCACCGTTCATAACACAAAATCGCCGTAAGTCGGAACGCATTACACGTGGTGTTCGTAAAACCGGATTTTCGCCGTAAGTCGGAAAATGTATGCTAACGCTGCGCCGCACACCAGTTTATCGACATGAGACTGAACAAGCGTACATACTGGTCCATAAACATGCACAGAACTTTATTTACAAACGTTTAGCTAACACATTACACCACACATTCATCTATAAACACATACCTGTACAGTACTGTACAGTATTTACTGTACACCAGTACTGTTCTGCATAGCACGTTCAATAATAAAAAAAAACTGTAAAAAAAAAAAAAACAGTGCCGTATGGTACAGTCCAGGAACTATAAAAAAGTAGAATCAGCACAGAAACAGCATAGAAAAGAAAATGCCCTTACTTTGATTGAAGAGGTGGTAGACAGGCTTATTGGGTGGTTCTGCTGGTCAAACCTGGATCATAAGGAACTGCTTAACACTTGAGGAAGGGAAGCTGTTGAACCATGGATGAGGGGGCATGTGAGTCCAGAAAGGTCTGGTCAGGTGCAGATGTTGTCCTGATGCTGCTCGCTCAACAATGGAGGATGGGGGCATGTGAGTCCAGAGGCAACATGTGAGTTCAGTTCAGTTCTGGTCCTGATGTTGGATGCAAGAGGATGAGGATAGGCCTTTCAGTGATGACACAGCAGCATAGCAGGGTAGACATAGCACAGCAACACTGCAGGTCTGGCTGTGGAAATGAAGACAGACATGTGCAAGTTAACATTAATAAAAATCAAAAAAGGCGTTCAATACAGGATCAACTGGACTTTATTTGTTGCAGAAAACGTTTCGACTTCTGTCCAGAAGTCTTTTTCAATTCTGAATGAATGAAAGCTGTGATTCAGAATTGAAAAAGACTTCTGGACAGAAGTCGAAACGTTTTCTGCAACAAATAAAGTCCAGTTGATCCTGTATTGAACGCCTTTTTTGATTTTATCATGTCCTGGACGACTGAGAATCTTCACCAGCATATTAATAAAAATATATGAAACAACACAGACAACAATGTGTTGTGCTTACTTTTATACAAATGATGTTGCACAAAGATGGAGCAGCATGTCATTTCAGGTCAGGTGTGTTCCTGATGTTGCTGGAGTCAATGTTATGGAGATGGATGCAGGAGGCTGAGAGGGGATAGAACAGCAGGTCTGTCTGTAGAAATGAAGACAGACATGTACAAGTTAACATTTAGCTGATAGTAATAGAAAGAGATATGAAACAACACAGACAACAACTTGTTGTGCTTACTTTTATACAAATGTTGTTGCACAAAGATGGAGCAGCATGTCATTTCAGGTCAGGTGTGTTCCTGATGTTGCTGGAATCAGTGTGATGGAGATGGACGTAGGAGGCTGAGGGTGGACAGCAAAGCAGGTCTGGCTGTAGAAATGAAGACAGACATGTGCAAGTTAACATTTAGCTGATAGTAATACAAAGAGGTATGAAACAAGACAGACAACAACTTGTTGTGCTTACTTTTATACAAATGATGTTGCACAAAGATGGAGTAGCATGTAATTTCTGTCACGATATGGTGTGGTATGTGAGGGATGAGTCCCGTGGTGCAGACAGGCAGACTTCAGAGGTAAGAGTAAACTCAAAATACTTTAATAAGTGGAAAACAAAACAACTGACGTGGCAGTTACAAAACAATACGGACACTCTAACTGAGGCTGGAATACTAACATTAAACGTGTAGACAAGATGTACTCACATACCAGGAGCTGGGGAACGACACACCAGGGAAACAGGGACAATTACCCGACAATGAGACACACATGAACGCTGACTAAATACACGCCTTAATTAACGATGAATACAAACACATGTGACGTTGAGCGGACAGACCAACAGAGGAACAGACACAGGATGTAAGGAGGGGATGGAGCCAATCCTTACAGTACCCCCCCTCAAAGACGCCCCCCTGTGTCCCCAAAGAACACCCCCAAAAAACTGGGTGGGCAGAGGAAGGAACCACAGGGAAGGCGGGCACAAGAAAACACAAGGACAAGGGACAAAACACAAGGACAACAAACCAAAAACCGACAGGAACAGGACTTAATCTAAACACAAAAGCAAAACTAGAAAGCCAACGAGCGCCCAAACATTGAGGCCAAGACGTCGACCTCGGGCAAGGACCCCTCAGGTGGGAGACCGGGAGACCGACCATAGCGTAAGACCCCGTCCGGTGGATGACCGGGAGGCCGTCCGTCCAGCAGAGACACCTCAGGCGGGCGACCCGGAGGCGGTCCATCGAGCAGGAGCCCCCGTGGGTGATGAGGCCTCAGGACAGTTGAAGATGAGGGCGGGACCCACCAAGGCCTACCCAGAACAGGAGCCCCAACATGCGGTGCAGTGGTGTCAAACCACGAGACGTCGAGCGGTGTTGAGACGTCGAGCGACGTTGAGACGTCGAGCAACGTTGAGACGTCGAACGGCGTTGAGATGTCGAGCGGCATTGAGACGTCGAGCGACGTTGAGACGTCGAGCGGCGTTGAAACGTCGAGCGGCGTTGAGACGTCGAGCGGCATTGAGACGTCTGCCGTTGAGACGTCTGCCGTTGAGACGTCTGGCATTGAGACGTCTGGAAAGATATCTGTCGAGACATCAGTCGAGACATCTGGTGAGTCGGGCGAGACATCAGGCGAGACATCTGGTGAGTCGGGCGAGACATCAGGCGAGAGACCCTCCATCGATGTAGAGACCTCCGGCTGCGAGACCTTCGGCTGCTAGACCTCTGGACAACAGAAAACGTGGGTGACACCCTCCAAGGCCCACCCAGAACAGGAAGCGTGAGGAGGTCCCTCCAGGGACCTCTCGAGACAGGAAACGTGGGAGACGTCCTCCTGGACCCCCCCCGAGACAGGAAACGTGGAAGGCGTCCTCTTGGACCCCCCGAGACAGGAAACGTGAGGGGCTCCCTCCTGGGACCCCTCGAGACAGGAAACGTGAGAGGCGTCCTCCTGGACCCTCCCGAGACAGGAACCATGAGGGGCTCTCTCCTGAGACCCCTCTGGACAGGAAACGTGAGGGGCTCTCTCCTGAGACCCCTCTGGACAGGAAACGTGAGTCGCGCATACTTCAAACGTTATGAGTAGACCCTACATCAACGTGGAGGCGTCAACGGAGAGTGGACCCTCCATCGATGTGGAGGCGTCAGTGGAGAGTGGACCCTCCATCGACGTGGAGGCGTCAGCGGAGAGTGGAACCTCCATCGACGTGGAGACGTCAGCTGAGAGTTGAACCTCCATCGACGATACTGGCGACGTAGCATCCTCTGTGGACGATGCAGAGGCAGGACCCTCTGTAGGCGATACTTGCGACGCAGCGTCCTCTATGGACGATGCGGAGGCAGGACCCTCTGGTGCCACAGACAGGACAGCACCCTCTGGTGCTACAGGCAGGGTAGCACCCTCTGGAGCTACAGGAAGGGCAGCACCCTCTGTTGAAGTTTTGGGAGCAACACCTACTGTTGCTGCAGAGCACGCAGTGTCAGCGCCCTCCATCTTAGCCTTATTCTCCTCCTGTGCCATTTTAGCCAAAGTCAAGATCTGGATGAAACCTGAGTCGAGTACAGAACAAGGACTGTTAACAATAATGTCTTCAATAATAGAGTATGACTTATGTTTATAATGAGGGTCCGGGTTATTGACAGCAGCATAAAACAGTCTTTTTATCTGCTGGAAAATGTGAATGGCCTCCTCAGATCTCTGTCCCACAACGACCCCTGTGGTCGAGGTGAGATCTGTCCACCCTTCAGTGTGTCCTGCAGGCTCTTCCTACATGAGTCCTGCAGGTGTAGGTGTAGCGACCCCTGTGGTCGATACGTGAACAGGCTGCTCCTCCTTTTGTGAAGGAGTCTTGTGAGGACGCTTCCTCTCAGCTGTGTGGCGTGCAGGAAGAGCAGGATGAAACCCGGAAGTGCGCGTCTTCGCCGGTCGTTGCCTCCTTCGGCGGCCTCGTGTCTCTGGAGCTGGAAACGGCAGGAGTCCTTCTGGATCCGAATCCGAACCGACGTCGGACACATCCCACAACCGAGATGGCTCGTGCAAGAGTGAAGGAAGTGAACTGGTCGGAGCGGCCGCACCGACGCTTCCTCTCTCGCTCTACGACCAGCATTGGAGACGGAAGCTGTTCCGGCTCGGGTTTGTTGCTGCTCCAAGCGGGCTCAGTTCGAAACCCGCCAACTCTGATGACTACAATTTCCCTCTGAGCTGACACAGACATCTTCTACCTCTGGGTAATTCTAATTTACCTGTCCGCGGGACTCAAAATTATCGGGTCATTTTGTCACGGTATGGTGCGGTGTATGAGGGATGAGTCCCGTGGTGCAGACAGGCAGACTTCAGAGGCAAGAGTAAAATCCATCCATCCATTTCCGTCCGCTTATCCGGGGTTGGGTCGCGGGGGTAGCAACCTAAGTAGGGAGGCCCAGACTTCCCTCTCCCCAGCCACTTGGAGCAGCTCCTCTGGGGGAATCCCAAGGCGTTCCCAGGCCAGCCGAGAAACATAGTCCCTCCAGCGTGTCCTGGGTCTTCCTCTGGGTCTCCTCCCGGTGGGACATGCCCGGAACACCTCACCAGGGAGGCGTCCAGGAGGCATCCTAACCAGATGCCCGAGCCACCTCAACTGGCTCCTCTCGATGTGGAGAAGCAGCGGCTCTACTCCGAGTCCCTCCCGGATGACTGAGCTTCTCACCCTATCTCTAAGGGAGAGTCCAGACACCCTGCGGAGAAAACTCATTTCAGCCGCTTGTATCCGAGATCTCGTTCTTTCGGTCACAACCCAAAGCTCATGACCATAGATGAGGGTGGGAACGTAGATCGATCGGTAAATTGAGAGCTTTGCCTTTCGACTCAGCTCTCTCTTCACCACGACAGACCGGTACAGCGCCCGCTTCACTGCGGATGCTGCACCTATCCGCCTATCGATCTCACGCTCCAGTTTTCCCTCATTCGTGAACAAGACCCCGAGATACTTAAACTCCTCCACTTGGGGCAGGACCTCCTCCCCGACCCGGAGAGGGCATGCTACCCTTTTCCGGCTCAAGACCATGGCCTCGGATTTGGAGGAACTGATCCTCATCCCGGCCGTATCACACTCGGCTGCAAACCGCTCCAGCGAAAGCTGTAGATCACGACCTGATGAAGCCAATAGGACCATATCATCTGCAAAAAACAGAGAAGCAATTCTAAGGCCACCAAAACGGATCCTCTCAACACCTTGGTTGCACCTAGAAATTCTGTCCATAAAAGTTATGAACAGAATCTGTGACAAAGGGCAACCTTGGCGGAGTCCAACTCTCACTGGAAACGAGCCTGACTTACTACCGGCAATGCGGACCAAGCTCTGACACCGGTCGTACAGGGACCTAACAGCCCATATCAATGGGCCTGGTACCCCATACTCCCGGAGTACCCCCCACAGAACCCCCCGAGGGACGCGGTCGAATGCCTTTTCCAAGTCCACAAAGCACATGTAAACTGGTTGGGCAAACTCCCATGTACCCTCCAGGACCCTGCTGAGGGTGTAGAGCTGGTCCAGTGTTCCACGACCAGCACGAAAACCACACTGTTCCTCCTGAATCCGAGGTTCGACTATCCGACGGACCCTCCTCTCCAGAACCCCTGAATAGACCTTACCAGGGAGGCTTAAGAGTGTGATCCCCCTATAGTTGGAACACACTCTACGGTCCCCCTTTTTGAATAGAGGAACCACCCCAGTCTGCCAATCCAAGGGAACTGCCCCCGATGTCCACGCGATATTGCAGAGTCGCGTAAGCCAACACAACCCCACAACATCCAGAGCCCTAAGGAACTCAGGGCGAATCTCATCCACCCCCGGAGCCCTGCCACCGCGGAGCTTTTTAACCACCTCGGTGACCTCAGCACCAGAGATTGGAGAGCCCGACCCAAAGTCCCCAGGCTCCGCTTCCTCAGTGGAAGACGTGCCAGTAGGATTGAGGAGGTCTTCGAAGTACTCCGCCCATCGACTCACAACATCCCGAGTTGAGGTCAACAGCACGCCATCCCCACCATAAATGGTGTTGGTCGCGTACCGCTTTCCCCCCCCTGAGACGCCGAATGGTGGACCAGAATCGCCTCGAAGCCGTACGGAAGTCATTCTCCATGGCCTCTCCGAACTCCTCCCACGCCCGAGTTTTTGCCTCAGCAACCACCCGAGCCGCATGCCGCTTGGACTGTCGGTACCTATCTGCTGCTTCCGGGGTCCCACAGGCCAAAAAGGCCCAATAGGACTCCTTCTTCAGCATGACAGCATCCCTCACCGCCGGTGTCCACCACCGGGTTCGAGGGTTGCCACCACGACAGGCACCAACAACCTTGCGGCCACAACTCTGATAAGCTGCCTCGACAATAGAGGCGCGAAACATGGCCCACTCGGGCTCAATGTCCCCCGCCTCCCTCGGAACGTGTTCAAAGCTCTCCCGGAGGTGGGAGTTAAAGCTCCGTCTTACGGGAGACTCTGCCAGACGTTCCCAGCAGACCCTCACAATACGTTTGGGTCTGCCAGGTCTGACCGGCATCCTCCCCCACCATCGGAGCCAACTCACCACCAGGTAGTGGTCAGTTGACAGCTCCGCCCCTCTCTTCACCCGAGTGTCCAGGACATGCGGCCGCAGATCAGATGAGACAACAACAAAGTCGATCATCGAACTGCGACCTAGGGTGTCCTGGTGCCAAGAGCACATATGTACACCCTTATGCCTGAACATGGTGTTCGTTATGGACAATCCATGACGAGCACAGAAGTCCAACAACAAAACACCACTCGGGTTCAGATCAGGGGGGCCGTTCCTCCCAACCACACCCCTCCAGGTCTCACTGTCATTGCCCACGTGAGCGTTGAAGTCCCCCAGCAGAACAAGGGAGTCCCCAGGAGGCGCACTCTCCAATACCCCCTCCAAGGACTCCAAAAAGGGTGGGTAATCTGCGTTGCCGTTTGAGTAAAATCAAAATACTTTAATAAGTGGAAAACAAAACAACTGATGTGGCAGTTACAAAACAATACGGACGCTCTAACTGAGGCCGGAATACTAACATTAAACATCTAGACAAGATGTACTCACAGACCAGGAGCTAGGGAACGACACACCAGGGAAACAGGGACAATGAACCGATAATGAGACACACATGAACGCTGACTAAATACACGCCTTAATTAATGATGAATACAAACACCTGTGACGCTGAGCAGACAGACCAACAGAGGAACAGACACAGAATGTAAGGAGGGGATGGAGCCAATCCTCACAATTTCAGGTCAGGTATGTTCCTGATGTTGCTGGAGTCAGTGTGATGGAGATGGATGCAGGAGGCTGAGGGAGGACAGCGCAGCAGGTCTGGCTGTAGAAATGAAGATAGACATGTGCAAGTTAACATTTAGCTGATAGTAATAGAAAGAGATATGAAACAACACAGACACCAACTTGTTGTGCTTACTTTTATACAAATGTTGTTGCACAAAGGAGACATGGAGGAGGGGCCTTTCCATGATGCTTTGGAGGCTGTGTACATGACAAGAGACAGGTGGATGAATAGATGCAGCTGTATAACATCAAAAAAAGAAAAGCAAAAAAAAAATAATTACCTTTATGAAGATGCTATGCAGGTTAGTGGGAAGGTTAACAGGTCAGTGAGAGGAGGAAGAGGTCATACACTGATGCTACGTTCAGACCGAATGCTTTTTGAGCGGCCAAAAAGCGCAAAACATCTCAAAGTGAACGCACTGGACCCAGTGGTGTTCAGACCGGAAAGTGAGGCGGCGCAACGGTGGCGGCGGGGTGGGGGAGGAGTTAGCAGAGCTTAAACTCGTTAAACGTGAAAAGTTCACAATTCAAAACTTACCCAATATCCCGACTTCCTCACTGGTACTCCGCCAGGCAAGGTCCTTTTTATTTCTTTGGTTGTTTCCGTGTCTCACAAACAATACGTCACACAGTTGCGCAATACCTGTCCCGTCGTTACCGCGTCACATAGCTGACTCTCCCTCTCTCCTTCCCCGACTCTCCCTGATTGGTTGACAGATGCGTTGAACGGCGAAATCTTCGGCATTTTCAAGGCGAGCTGTGGAGGCTGCCGTGGGAGCCGCATGCACGGAAAATGCCTTGCCGCTTGTTCCGTACCGCTCAAAAAGGACGTGACGCGACGCGCGACCCCTAGAGGCGCCTGGAGGCGCGTCCCCCATTGACTTTGCATGTAAACCGTCCGTTCCTGCAGCTCAAAACGCGTTCTGTCTGGACGTACCATGAAGAGGAGGAGTTGATACTGAGGCTGGTTGAGTGGAGAGGATGAGGAAGAGGAGGAGGCTGTGGACATGAGCAGAGATAGGTGGATGAATACTGTAGATGTAGCTATAACATAAAACAAAACAGAAAAGCAAAAATAAAAATAACTTTTCATTACTTTTAGGGAGGGTGCAGGGAAGGGAGGCATGATTACTGGGAAGAGGGTGATGTGTCCACGGACTCCTGGCTTGCTACAGCAGAAGTTGTTGGCATTTCTTCTGCAGATCCTGGAGACGCTATTGAGACCTTCTGTACAAATTTAAACATGCTGCTCTGCATTGCCTCACGCTTTTTGTCCTCCAGTATCTGCTGGTAGCAAGCCACGGAGTCCATCATGGCCCTGGCAACCTTGGCATACTTATCCCTATCAGTGTCCTGAGCCTCAAAACATGCCATGCTTTCCTGCAACAGACGAAAACCTTTAGCCAAGCCCTGCCTGCTGAATTGCTTGGCCGGAGGGCTTGGCGTAACTTGATGCTCCTCCTCCTCCTCCATGATGTGCTTCTCCAGCTCAATGAGGTCCTCGGTCGACAATTTGTCACCTTCTTCCGTCAGCAACTGTGTGATGTCGTCCTCCTCGATGTTCAAGTCCAGTGACCTGCTCATCACCACCACGTTCTGGATCACAGTGGCCACTGACTCCTGGGACACAGGTGAAGCCTGAACTAGCTGTGGACACAGCTTTTTCCACACTCCACTCAATCTGCTAGGCTTCACCTGTTCCCAGGAGTGACCAATGTTGTGCACAGCATTAAGGATGCTGTACTTCTTCCAGAAGTCTTTGAGGGTGAGTTCTGGGTCATTCTCAGTTGCCTCCAAAGCATCACGGATGACTCTCTGGAGGTCATATGCTTTGAAGGTGCTGATGACCTTCTGGTCCATGGGCTGGATAAGTGGGGTGGTGTTGGGTGAAAGGTATACCACTTTCACATCTGGGTGAAGGTCATAGAGATGTGCAGGGTAGCCCGGTGCATTGTCCAATACCAGCAAGACTTTACAGGGAATGCTGTTGGAGGTGCAGAATCGCTTGACATCTGTCACAAAATGGTTGGTGAACCATTCCTCGAACATAGCCAGTGTCACACATGCCTTTTTGTTTGATGTCCAATAGACTGGCAACAGTTTTTTTTATCATTTGACCTGAAGGCTCTGGGGTTCTCGGACTGGTACACCAAGAGCGGTTTCAACTTACAGTCTCCAGCAGCATTCCCCCCGAACAACAATGTCAAACGTTCCTTGCCCACTTCGTGTCCTGGAGCTGTTCTTTCCTTCTTTCTGATGTGGGTGCGGTCGGGTAACCTCTTCCAAAAGAGTCCAGTCTCATCTACATTGAAGATCTGCTATGCTGTGTAACCCCCCCTCCGTGATTATTGCAACCAATGTGTCTGGGAAGTCACATGCTACATCCACATCCCCACTGGTTGCTTCACCTAGTGAAAATGAACACACAAAAGACAAGATTAAGCTGATGTAACTGTAATAAAGCTCATTTAACACTGTAATAAAGCTCATGTAACACTGTAATAAAGCTCATGTAACACTGTAATAAAGCTCATGTAACACTGTAATAAAGCTCATGTAACACTTTAATAAAGCTCATGTAACAATGTATTAATGCTCATGTAACACTGTAATAAAGCTCATGTAACACTGTAATAAAGCTCATGTAACACTGTAATAAAGCTCATGTAACACTAATAAAGCTCATGTAACAGTGTAATAAAGCTCATGTAACACTTTAATCCATCCATCCATCCATCCATCTTCTTCCGCTTATCCGGGGTCGGGTCGCGGGGGTAGCAGCCTAAGTAGGGAGGCCCAGACTTCCCTCTCCCCAGCCACTTGGAGCAGCTCCTCCGGGGGAATCCCAAGGCGTTCCCAGGCCAGCCGAGAAACATAGTCCCTCCAGCGCGTCCTGGGTCTTCCTCTGGGTCTCCTCCCGGTGGGACATGCCCGGAACACCTCACCAGGGAGGCGTCCAGGAGGCATCCTAACCAGATGCCCGAGCCACCTCAACTGGCTCCTCTCGATGTGGAGAAGCAGCGGCTCTACTCCGAGTCCCTCCCGGATGACTGAGCTTCTCACCCTATCTCTAAGGGAGAGTCCAGCCACCCTGCGGAGAAAACTCATTTCAGCCGCTTGTATCCGAGATCTTGTTCTTTCGGTCATAACCCAAAGCTCATGACCATAGATGAGGGTGGGAACGTAGATCGATCGGTAAATTGAGAGCTTTGCCTTTTGACTCAGCTCTCTCTTCACCACGACAGACCGGTACAGCGCCCGCTTCACTGCGGACGCTGCACCTATCCGCCTATCGATCTCACGCTCCAGTTTTCCCTCATTCGTGAACAAGATCCCGAGATACTTAAACTCCTCCACTTGGGGCAGGACCTCCTCCCCGACCCGGAGAGGGCATGCTACCCTTTTCCGGCTCACTTTAACACTTTAATAAAAAGAGAAATGAAACGCAGATAACAAAATGTCCTACTCACCTTGGATTTGATGTTGTGGAAGTACTCTGTTTTTAAATCTATTAAACCAACCACAAGATAGTGTGAACTCCTCTTCCTCACTGCCTTCCGCCCTGTCTTTTTTTAACGCGTTATAGATCCATCTAGCTTTTTCTTGTATCACAGATAAGCTAAGCGGAACGTGATGTTGACACTGATCTTCAATCCACAAAATTAATAAACGTTCCATCTCCATAATAATTCCGATCCTTTTTTTTGTAATTCCGGTACTTTTCATAGGTGCAAAGCCTCTCACATGCTCAAGAATTCTAGCGTTATCAGCGAGAATCGTACAGACTGTGGAATGTGCTAACTTCAGATTTTTACCAATCTGTGACGTGTTTCTCCCTTTTCTGACCCCGTTTTATAATGTCCAATTTTACCTCTAAACTGATTGCCAGTGGTGGGCAACGCTAATCCAAAAATTAGTTCCGCTATTTCTAAAGCACTAATTAATTTATTTAGGTCCGCAATTTCAAAAGCACTAATGTCTTATGAAAATTAGGGGAAGCTAATTCTAATCCGCTAATTAAATTCAACAATTGGTAGCAGCAAGTTATGCAATATTTGCACTACACTGCCAACTAGCGGTGCATGAACTGTTATACAGTAAGTTGTTTGAGTTTCAGAGTATTTAGTTTGGTTCTCTTCAACAGGTTTGACAAGGACAAAATGTACCCATTCCAAAGTCTGTTAGCTAAACTGCAGACATATTTGGCTGTTTTTTTCTTCTTTTGTTACTTTTAGTACCACTAGATCGCATGTGTCAAACTCAAGGCCCGTGGGCCAAATCCGGCCTACCATAACCGTTTCTGTGGCTCTCTACACCCTAGAACTTCAAGATAACAGTTGTAAGCATGTTGCTCTCAGGTGGTGGGTCCCCATCCCTACACTCCCTGGTCTCTCTGTTAATTGTCTTGCTTATCTCCTCCATTTTGTTGTCCAGGTGTTTGTGATTGTCATGCTGTGTGTTCATGTACCTGTATATAAAGTCAGGGATTTTTTAATTGATAAAGCTCTGTATATGTTGTATAACACAATCATTGTTCCACATTTAATCTATTGTATTGAGGTTTGGGGAAAAGCGTGCAAAACAATTACAAAGCCTGTTTTTATTTTACAAAAGAGAGCTGTAAGAGTAATCACCAGAAAACATTTCAGTCACCCATCAAACACCTTGTTTCTTCAGCTAAATTTATTGAAATTCCAGGAATTGGTAGAATATAGTATTTTATCAGTTATGTATAGGGCTCATAATAACACATTACCTTTAAATATCCAAAGAAATTTAGACAAAGTTATTACAATCTTAAAGGGACAGATATTCATCAAACCACAATTCAGAACCAGCTTAAAGGGACGGTCTACCTCAATTCAGGGAGTTGGATTGTGGAATGTTCTGGAGAGTGATGTTAAAAATGCAAAATCAATTCATTCATTCATTCATTCAACCTTTATTTATACAGGCTAGCCTCGTTGAGTCACGGGGACTCATTTACAAGAGGGACCTGTCTCACTCACACCAAACAACCATCCACTCTCACACTCACACCTAGGGTCAATTTAGAGTCACCAATCAGCCTAACAAGCATGTTTTTTGGTCTGTGGGAGGAAACCGGAGTACCCGGAGGAAACCCACGCATGCACGGGGAGAACATGCAAACTCCACCCAGAAAGGCCCCGGACCGGGATTTGAACCGGCAACCTTCTCGCTGAGAGGCAGCAGCTCTACCAGTTGTGCCACCGTGCTGCCCAATGTATACATTTAAGAAAAAGGTCAAAAAGGACTTGCTCAAAAACTATATATGATGTAGCTTAGTGTGTTTGTGTATTACAGTTAGAAAAATTAAGTAGAGTTATTCATTTTGTGATGTAGTTTGAAGGTTATCATTGGTTGAACAAACTGTGAAATAAGGGGCAGATATAATAAGATTTCATCTTCTTTCTGCTCCTTTCATTTTATCCTACTTGTATTCTTGTATCTGATGAAACTGTTTTGTATTGTTCTTTTAAAATGAATGAATAAACATCAAATCAAATCAACGGCCCAGTCAGAGTCCAGAACCTGAACCTGAAACCTTCAGAGAGCTGAGCAGAAACCTCAAAGAACTGAAGCAACAATGGAAAGAAGAGTGGGTCAGAACTCCTCCAGAACCAGGAGAGAGACTGATGAAGTCCTGCAGACTGATGAAGTCAGAGAACCACAGAGGATTCTGCTGCTGAAGGAGGTTCTGTTGGGTCAGAGGCACAAGCTGAGGTTAAATTTTAATGATTTTAGAACTTGTTAAAGATCATCCATCCAGCCATCCAGCTAACTGTCTATCCATCCATCCATTCAGCTAAAAGTCTATTCATCCTTGTATCTGATGAAACTGTTTTGTATTGTTCTTTTAAAATGAATGAATGAACATCAAATCAAATCAAAAATAAGTCTGTATCTCTGTGTTTATCATTGTCCTGGCATTGTCTCCTGTTGCCTCTGTCTCCTGAGTTCCTTGTGATTCCCTGAGTATGTAAGTTTGCTGCCCTGCGGACGCCATTTTGAAGAGTCCTAATGGTGAACTACTTTTTTAAATCCAGCAGATTTGACCATTTCGTGAAACTCTCAAGCTCAGAAAAACTTGTACTATAACGTCAGCTATGAAATATATTTTTTCTCAGCAAAGAAACAATTGTTTTACCGTGTTTTGTTGTAAAATCCTGGCTTCTTTGGCAGTCGCGGACGCCATTTTGAAGAGTGCTAATGTGGCGAACTTTTTTTTAAATCCAGACGCGTCACGTAGGCCGCTGAGAAACATCCACAAGTTCAGTTCACCCTCCATGTTAAAAAGTCTTCGTCTGACTCTTCGAAAACAAGCAATAAGGCTCCAGAGTAACACACTGGCTGCTAACTGCTATAGAGAGAGCACACACCAAGAGACTGAGGGGGACGCTTTTTTGTGACGGACCACATCCGGCGCTGCTCGTAAATACGTTATTTCGTTTTTACTGATAGATAATTAGTTATTAGCGGTACTGCATTTTAAATAAAAATAGCACAAACCCGCTTATGAATTATAAAACTTAGTCAATCCGCTGTAAAGCTAACAGATTATTTAGCTACGCTAAAAGCGGATTAGTGCAACAGCGCTACCTAGCGGTGGGAGGCCCACCACTGCTGATTGCCTTTCTTTTCTTCTGCGGCGCGCTCCCACCTGAAGACTCCTTTGCTCTCTTGGGGGCCATTTTGAAGTTAGCACTTGTTTTAGCTAGCTACAAAACTTGCTCAAAATCGCTACTGTATCACTCTCTACGTTCGCCAAACTCACCATTCTGCTGTTCGTGCGTCGTTTCCTTAAATACTGTACTGATTCTGTATCACTCCGCCTTTGTCCGTTGGGGGTTACAGTACGCCTGCCTGTAACCTTCCGCTACTGTATTTTCCCATTGTCACGGCACCCCTCCACCCGACAGCACCCAGCACCGCGGTAACTTTCCATTGCCATGTCCATGCCCCCCACCACCCCACCTCCTCTCCCACTCTCCCCCTTCCCAACATGTAAATTTCCGCCACCATGACGATTCAGGTACCGTATTTTCCACCGTAAATTCGCATCTACGCCATAACTCGATGCAATGTTTTTCAACAGAGCTTGTTCGTAAAGTCGGAACGTCGTAAGTCGAGGCCGTTGTAAGTTGGGGACCACCTGTACATACTTTTGTGTGTGTATATGTGTGTGTGTGTGGGAGGGAGCGGGGGGGGGAGGGTGTTTGGGCCTGTAATCACAGTTATTTGGTCAGTTTCGGGTCGGGTTCAGAAAAAAATGATATGGGAGTGGGCCGGGCCCGGTCCCATTTTTAGGCGCAAATGCAACTCTACATTCACCTAATGTGCAGGCGTGCTGCCTGGGTCCGCTCTCAGTATGGACTTGCCTCTGGGCTGAAAGCCCAGTAACAACAAAACTTAATGCTGGATTTTGGATGGATTTTGGATACGAGTCAACTGATTTGACCCCAAATGGGACTGCTTCGTCTAATAGCTTGACACTGGTCACTGAGTGGACCAGAACTGATGAGGATGATGTCAGCCTTTATACTCCAATGATAATCAATAGCCAATTTACAGCAGGGAGATCAACTTTCTTAATGTTAGCTTGTGTTTACTTTGGTTACACAACAACCACTGAGTTTTTATTTTTCCTGCAAGGAGAAGCTGTCCTCCCACCAGAGGTCAAGGTTCTGAAGTCCACCACCATCTCCATCTTCTTCACATTGATATGAAGGTTGTTCTTTCTGCACCAGCTCTCCAGGTGTTCCACCTCCTGCATGTAGTTGGACTCATCATTGTTTGTGATGCATCCAGCCACCACTGTATTATTCACGAACTTTACAATATGACAGCCTGGATTTGTAGATGCACAGTCATATGAGAGCAGAGTGAACAGGAGGAGGTTCAACACATATCCCTGAGGGGAGCCAGTGCTGAGGGTTATGGTGGAGGAGGATAAGCTATGGATCCTCACAGCCTGCAGTCTTTTGTTTAAGAAGTCCAGTACTCAGTAGCATTTCTACTACATTAGGGCTTAGTGTATTACTAGCTGATGTGATGTCTCTCTTAGTTAATCCTAGATGTTATTATTGTATTTCTCTTGCATTTGTTGTTGGATGTAACTGGGACCCTGTGTACATAATCTCGTTTTCAACACATGTACTACATGCGGTGCAAATGACAATAAATTCTCTCTGACTCTCTGACTCTGACTCTGATATGGAGAGGCTTAGTCCGAGTGTGAGTAGTCTGTCCATCAGGGTTTGGGGGATCATGGTGGTGAATGCAGACGTGAAGTTCACGAAGATCATACGGAGTCCTTTGGACCACAGAGGAGATGGCGTCCTCTGTTGATCAATTCTTACAGTACTATTGAGGGTCCTCACTGATGTTGATGGTAGCTTTGATGTGGGTCATGACTAGAATTTCAAAGCATTTATTAACTATTGGGGTGAGGGCTACTGGTCATTCAGACCAGTCACTGCAGAGCTCTTTGGAACTGGGATGATGGTGGCAGTCTTCAGACAGGTGGGAACTGTTGCCTGGGTGAGGAAGGAGTTAAGGATGTCAGCCAGCACCACACAGAGCTGATCGGCACAGTCTTTTAGCACCTTCCCGAGGATGTTCTCTGAGCCAGTTGCTTTGTGAGGGTTAATCCTCCTGAAAGTACTCCTTACTTCAGCTGAGGTCACGCTGAGAAACTCTTCTTCAGGTGGTGAGGTGAGTCTGGTGCTGGGTGATCTGTTCAGGTCTTCAAAGCTCGCATAGAACTTGTTGAGGGCATCAGGCAGTGATGGATCTAGGGCATTGTGCACCCCTTCCTTTGTAGTCTATTCTGCACTTAATGCCCTTTTCCACATGCTACGTGTATGGTCTTGTGAGGAGACATGTCCCTGGATCCTCTGTGTATATGTGGCTTTGGCTCTTTTAACACCAGCAGCCAGCTCTTTTTTTGTCCTTCTTAGCTCCTGTGAGTTGCCAGACCTGAAAGCAGTGTCTCTGGCTTCCAGCAGGGTGCAGACCTTTGCATTCAGCCTGGGTTTCTGGTTTAGATTGCACTTCACAGTCCTGGTTCCTATGCTCAGTTATTGTCTGAATTCTCAGAATTCTTAACTGACTTACTACTAAATACTAATAAAGTTGTAAAAATTGGTGGTTTCAATATTCATGTANAAAATCGCAGAATACAGTTGCTGTGATAGTAGGGCAGCCAATTTTGTTACCTGTATATAATTTTGGACTGAGAAACTGAACCAAGACTTCATCTAACAGTTAAGTAAGATTTCGAATCTGTCTTTGTTGAAGTTCATCTCAGAGAAAAAGACAGATTCGAAATCTTACTTGACTCTTTTTTTTTTAAGCAGTGGTTAACCATTGTAACCAAAGAAAATAGTTTAAAAATCAAATGAGAAAAATATAAATCATTTTACACAGTATTTGTATTGACTGAATAAAATATATTAATAAGCAAATAAAATGATAATGAAAATAACCGTTAGGTGAAGTCTTGGTTCAGTTTCTCAGTCCAAAATTATATACAGGTAACAACGTTCATCTGATGAACGTGCCCCTCTGACAAAACCTCTGGCCCCAGCTTGGCCCCACCAGTACAACTGGTCTAGAACCGCCACTGCCGGGGGGTCATTGTGTGTAGTCGCTGGTGGGGCTCTTCCGGTTCTCCCCTATGGTTGGACCCGGGGGGTGGGTGTATGATTCATCCTGTCTGGGTGGCCCTGGATGCTCTGTGCTTGGGGTCCCTCTTGGGGTCTTGGGCTCTGGTTCCCCCCTTTGTCTGCCTCGGGTTTTGGGGTTGGGTCTCTGATGCTTCACGGTCACTATTGAATGTTCTATTAGAGAAGCCTTATACAGTACACTTATGCTTGCTCACAACCACACACAAATAGATGCAGGGATGCACATGCAGGTATCGTATGTAGATATGTAGATGTGCATGTGACTGCATATGCATGTATATGTATGTATGTACAGGTAGTCCCCGACTTACGAGCACATCGACATACGAGGTTCCGGACTTACGAATATGCATCTCATTAAAAAATAAAATAAAAAATTTAATAAAATGAATACATGTACAGTACTGTACAGTCACCAAGCACTTAGCCTATCCTAACACAGTTTTTAAAGATGAAGGAGTGAGTTGAATTGTCTCCCTTTCACATAAAGTGAAAGTGAAAGTAGCTCCCTTTATGTGAATGGAGCCTGCTGGGGAGGAGGGAGACAATTCAACTCACTCCTTAACTGTGTTAGGATAGGCTCAGTGCTTGGTGACTGTACAGTACTGTACATTTATCTATTTATAAAAAAAATAAAATATACATATATTTTTTTTATAAATAGATAAATGTACAGTACTGTACAGTCACCAAGCACTAAGCCTATCCTAACACAGTTTTTAAAGATGAAGGAGTGAGTTGAATTGTCTCCCTCCTCCCTGCAGGCTCCATTCCCATAAAGGGAGCTAGCTCCCTTTATGTGAAAGGGAGACATTTCAACTCACTCCATCTTTAAAAACTGTGTTAGGATAGGCTAAGTGCTTGGTGACTATGCAGTACTGTACATGTATTCATTTATAAAAATAAAAAATAAAGATTTTTTTTTTGTGATCCTACTTACGAATTTTCAACTTACGAACGGCCCGTAGGTACGGAACTCGCTCGTAAGTCGGGACTACCTGTATATATGTAGGTATAGGTATATACCAGTGACGTGCGGTAAGGGGAGGCAAGTGAGGCCACACCTCCCCTGTCATCATGGAAATAAAAAATGTAAATTGAAAAAAATAAATGTAATTATTGTATTTATCCTTTGATTTGTACTATAAACTTATTTTACTAAAAACGAAACCAGTTTTAAGTTATTTTTTAGTCAAAATCACCGATTTTTCTTATTTAGCGTTCAAATACTGAGATGAGACGTGCAGACGTGCGCAGAGAGGCACCGGCTGCTTGGCTTCACAGATTGCGCAATCACTCGGCTGACGTGTGAGCCGTATTCCTGCCCCTTTTATGTTGCTATTAAAATGTCCAAATACTTTTGCTATATAAACTACATTTCTATAGTTTAGCTGGTGAATATAATGTCTAGTGTTTTTGTCTAAAACTGTATGTGTGCGCTGAGCGATCATAAAACGGCTGTGAATCCACACACTGTGAAGCCAGCCTCGTGGAGGCGGGGCTAGTGAGCTCAGGGTTCTGCTTCAGCCTCGCGCTGCAGGAGGAGTACGAAAGAAAATTTTTACTTCCTATGGCAGCTCTACTCTTTCGTAAGTTCTATCCACAATATTCCTACGCCCCATGATGCCTTGCGCGAATTATGGGAACGACTTCCGCCTGAAGTGAGAGCAGCAGTTAAAGCCCAGTCTACTGGCTGTATTTTTCACTTTTGTTTTTTTGTTTTGTTTATTTCTAATTAATTACAATGGTTACTTCGTGTTGGGTTAGTGGGTGTTGCTGTCGGGTAGACGTTTGTTCAAAGCGCAGTTTTCACTTAGTCCCAAAAATAAGTAAACGTGAAGGATTTATCTCCATCGGACGAGCTGACAGCTGCCCCTCCTCTGCTCGGATCTGCTCTCGAAGACGTCGTGTTCAGATCACGTTTTCTCCGGTAAACAAAATATTCTACATAAATCATTTTGTGAAACAATTTCAGAACAATGTGAGAGTATAATTTTCTCTGTGTTGGAGCTGTTGTTGTTTTTTTCTTCATGATTTAGCACCGTCTACTAGCTGTGGTTAGCTTAGCATGTAGCGTTAGCATCTGTTAAAGTATTTACTAAACAAATCTGTGGATAAATAATATAACTACATGTGTGTGTAATACATTTGCAGTACATACATATGCTGTGTGTATGTGTATACTGTATGCACACTATATATACAGTATATACATACATACTGCACATACATACTGTACTGTAGTACTGTTTTGATTGTAGGTCCCTGTTACTCTCATGTGAATAAAGCAGTGGGATGCTGTTTGTACAGAAAATATTCCATAACACAAGTTCATCTTTTGGTTATTACTACATTTGTTCTATTGAAATATTTATTTTTTCAGGAAGGCCTGCACACAAGTCACAGACTGGTCTCCCACGCTGAAGTTGACAGACACACTTACTCTGAGACGCAGGAGCAGAAGAACAAGTAATGACACAAGCACCTGGCACAATAATTCAAAAATATTAAAGTAAATCTAAGATAAAATTACTGAAATCAATATAAAATTGAACATTACAGTATATCTTTGTGAATGAGTAAAAAATGTAGGAGCAACTGTATTTATTCTTTCTACTTTGAGTAGCAAACTTGGTCTTATTTTAGACTTTGTGATGCAAACATGACAGTTTTATTCTTTTTTTAAGGTACAGACGAGTGAAGGGCCAAGTTCCATCGTCTTGGATTCCGGAGGGGTTTGCTGCTTGCTCCAGTCGTCCAGTGGTCGTCCAGTGGTCGTCCAGTGGTCGTCCAGTGGTCCCACATGATGAGGAATCTGTTCCAGTTTGTTTAAAATCAGAAACTGCCCATCATTTCTTGTTGAAGAGTGTATTTGACCTGGTATTTATTCTGGTATTTATTCTGCAGCCAATCATTTTCATTAAAAGACATCAAATCACCCACAGTTCTCATATTGTATTCAGTTTCAAATGTTTTTAGTTTATTCATTCATTCATTCATTCAACCTTTATTTAAAAAACTAAACTGGTAAGTTGCCAAAAAAACAATCACATCTAGTGTTTTTATTTGCAGTAGAACTTCTCATTAGACATTAAACAACGTATCTTATTGAAATAAAGAAGGTGAAACACAGCAACACCAAATGCACTTCAAACGCAGATTTATTTATAGAAATTATATTTTCACTCATTTGTTGCTGTGGTACATAACTGCACACAAACTTCTGGACCAACTGGAGCGTCATCCATCCCTGGACCAACTGGAGTGTCATCCATCCCTGGACCAACTGGAGCTTCATCCATCCATCCCTGGACCAACTGGAGCGTCATCCATCCATCCCTGGAACTCACCTTATGCAGAAATATAACAGAAAGGAGGAAAAGAAAAGTACAGTATACAAACATTAGGGTTCATTTATGAACACACACACACACACCTATATTATATATATATATAAATAAACACAACAGACACCTATATTATATATACAGTATAAATAAATATACACAGACAGCATACATACAGTATATAGGTGCGTGTGTTTATTTGCCAGTTATGCACGAAAATAGTATCATTTAATCACTGACTACATAAAATCATTAAACTAAAAGCTGTCTCTTAAATCATACCTGGTGTTCTCGTTCCTCTGGAGGATACAGAGTCTTTTTTCAGGTGGTTTCTCGTAGCCCAGCCACAAAGAAGGATGCAGGTTTTTGTTTTCGGAGCATGTTCAACACACACTAGTTGCAGCCACAAATTCAGCTTCGTCTGATTATTCTTACAGCCACGAACAGCGCAACAGGTAGAGCTCCTCAAGACATCTTCGTGACAATATTAGCTCAAAATAACAGAAAACAGAACTTTAACAGAACTTCTACGATGCGCACAGATAAACAAGTAAACAACGAGGAGCCAATGCAGAAATTCTACTTCCGGGGTCAAAACGGAAGTAAGTCCCATAATCGCAAATACAGTGCCACCTTCAGGAATATTGTGGATACCTTGGCTTTGCAAAAATGTCAGTTCCCTTCAGACTAGCAGCTTTCTCTCTTAACAAAATACATTTGAACATTTGAGGGTTCTATTAACAAAATATTATAGTCCACCAAATCATAAAACTTCAGTACTTTGAGTTGTTTAAATAGTATATTAGATAGATGACATTAAGGCTTTCTTGTAATAATTCTTACAGCTCTTTTCTGTAAAATAAAAATAGATTTTGTTATCCACAATATTCCTACGCCCCATGATGCCTTGCGCGAATTATGGGAACGACTTCCGCCGGAAGTGAGAGCAGCAGTTAAAGCCCAGTCTACTGGCTGTATTTATCACGTTTGTTTTTTTTGTTTTGTTTATTTCTAATTAATTGCAATGGTTACTTCGTGTTGGGTCAGTGGGTGTTCCTGTCGGGTAGACGTTTGTTCAAAGCGCAGTTTTCACTTCATCCCAAAAATAAGTAAACGTGAAGGATTTATCTCCATCGGAGGAGCTGACAGCTGCCCCTCCTCTGTCGGATCTGCTCTCGAAGACGTCGTGTTCAGATCACGTTTTCTCCGGTAAACAAAATATTCTACATAAATCATTTTGTGAAACAATTTCAGAACAATGTGAGAGTATAATTTTCTCTGTGTTGGAGCTGTTGTTGTTTTTTCTTCATGATTTAGCATTGTCTACTAGCTGTGGTTAGCTTAGCATGTAGCGTTAGCATCTGTTAAAGTATTTACTAAACAAATCTGTGGATAAATAATATAACTACATGTGTGTGTAATACATTTGCAGTACATACATATGCTGTGTGTATGTGTATACTGTATGCACACTATATATACAGTATATACATACATACTGCACATACACTGTACTGTAGTACTGTTTTGATTGTAGGTCCCTGTTACTCTCATGTGAATAAAGCAGTGGGATGCTGTTTGTACAGAAAATATTCCATAACACAAGTTCATCTTTTGGTTATTACTACATTTGTTCTATTGAAATATTTATTTTTTCAGGAAGGCCTGCACACAAGTCACAGACTGGTCTCCCACGCTGAAGTTGACAGACACACTTACTCTGAGACGCAGGAGCAGAAGAACAAGTAATGACACAAGCACCTGGCACAATAATTCAAAAATATTAAAGTAAATCTAAGATAAAATTACTGAAATCAATATAAAATTGAACATTACAGTATATCTTTGTGAATGAGTAAAAAATGTAGGAGCAACTGTATTTATTCTTTCTACTTTGAGTAGCAAACTTGGTCTTATTTTAGACTTTGTGATGCAAACATGACAGTTTTATTCTTTTTTTTTTTAAGGTACAGACGAGTGAAGGGCCGAGTTCCATCGTCTTGGATTCCGGAGGGGTTTGCTGCTTGCTCCAGTCGTCCAGTGGTCGTCCAGTGGTCGTCCAGTGGTCGTCCAGTGGTCCCACATGATGAGGAATCTGTTCCAGTTTGTTTAAAATCAGAAACTGCCCATCATTTCTTGTTGAGTGTATTTGACCTGGTATTTATTCTTGTATTTATTCTGCAGCCAATCATTTTCATTAAAAGACATCAAATCACCCACAGTTCTCATATTGTATTCAGTTTCAAATGTTTTTAGTTTATTCATTCATTCATTCATTCAACCTTTATTTATACAGGCTTGCCTCGTTGAGCCACGGGGACTCATTTACAAGAGGGACCTGTCTCACTCACACCCAGAGTCAATTTAGAGTTACCAATCAGCCTAAAATTTATAATTATAGCTTTTATTCTTATCAATCTCCTCCTGGAGGAGGAACCACAGCAACGTGCATGTTTCTAAGTTTTGTACTTGTCAATAAAAAACTAAACTGGTAAGTTGCCAAAAAAACAATCACATCTAGTTTTTTTATTTGCAGTAGAACTTCTCATTAGACATTAAACAACGTATCTTATTGAAATAAAGAAGGTGAAACACAGCAACACCAAATGTACTTCAAACGCAGATTTATTTATAGAAATTATATTTTCACTCATTTGTTGCTGTGGTACATAACTGCACACAAACTTCTGGACCAACTGGAGCGTCATCCATCCCTGGACCAACTGGAGCGTCATCCATCCCTGGACCAACTGGAGCGTCATCCATCCCTGGAACTCACCTTATGCAGAAATATAACAGAAAGGAGGAAAAGAAAAGTACAGTATACAAACATTAGGGTTCATTTATGAACACACACAAACACACACACACCTAGATTTTATATATATATATAACTAAACACACACACACATAGATTATATATATAAATAAACGCACACGCACAGCTAGCTTATATATATATATATATAAATAAACACACACAAACACACCTAGATTATATATAAAAGAAACCCACGCACACACACACACCTATATTATATATATATATATATATATATATATATATAAAAAAACACACGCCTATATTATATATAAACACACATCTATATATATATATATATAAATAAGCACACACACCTATATTATATATATATATATATAAATAAACACAACACACACCTATATTATATATACAGTATAAATAAATATACACAGACAGCATACATACAGTATATAGGTGCGTGTGTTTATTTGCCAGTTATGCACGAAAATATTAGTATCATTTAATCACTGACTACATAAAATCATAACACTAAAAGCTGTCTCAAATCATACCTGGTGTTCTCGATCCTCTGAGGATACAGAGTCTTTTTTTCAGGTGGTTTCTCGTAGCCCAGCCACAAAGAAGGATGCGGGTTTTTGTTTTCGGAGCCTGTTCAACACACACTAGTTGCAGCCACAAATTCAGCTTCGTCTGATTATTCGTACAGCCACGAACAGCGCAACAGGTACCCGAGCTCCACAAGACATCTTCGTGACAATTTTAGCTCAAAATAACAGAAAACAGAACTTTAACAGAACTTCAACGACGCGCACAGATAACCAAGTAAACAACGAGGAGCCAATGCAGAAATTCTACTTCCGGGGTCAAACGGAAGTAAGTCCCATAATCGCAAATACAGTGCCACCTTCAGGAATATTGTGGATAGTTTAATTTAATTTATAAGTAAAGGTAAGACTAAAATAAAGTTTTCTCCAAATTAAATGTGCTTTTTTGTGTGCTACAGTTTGTATGTGTAAAGATTGCTGTTATGAGATTTTAAACACAACCCGTTAACTGCTGCCAATCAAATGGCGAATAAACTACTCTGTAGGGTCTATGTATTACAAAAGAAGAAAATAACACTATCCAAAGTATCCAAAGCACTGAAGAAGCTATGGCAGACAGAAGCCAAAACATGGAGAACATTTTTTGTCTGTTTTTTATTATACATATGAAAAAAAACTGCACATTGCCTCACCAGCCATGAACCTCACCGTACGTCACTGGTATAAACTGTATATTTATAGAAATCTACTGCAAAGCCATGAATATTCCAAGTCTTTTATACATAAGTATTTTGCTGCTGTGTTCTCTCATGTTCTTTGCAGGTTTACAGACGGCGGTCGGGTGTGTTTGCCTTGTGCCTTCTGTGTGTATTTGTTGTGTTATGTGGTCTTACGTCTTTCCTTTCTTTCTATCCTAAAAAAAACCATAATGGTGTGAAGAGGATGGCTATAAGGTGAGAAGGGAGGCCATCTATAAAAGAAAAATAAATAAAGAAACAATGGCACATATTTATTGCCTTTTGGGGCCTGGTAATACTTTGTCCATGTCTGTCTGTGAACACATCTACAACTGATTAATGTTTGGAGTCAGCCTGATTCAATATGGTTTCCACAGGCAACTGATCTTGAAAAAACATAAAAAGTGTCTTTATCCAGACAAGCATACAATATAGAGTTTAAGTTTTATGTGGTAGTAGTTGAGAGTCATTCACAACATTAACATCTAACCAGTAAAGTCCCAGACCAAATTCTTGACATCAAAATGAGCTCACTGTAGCTCCACTGATTGCTGCTGCACCTGAGGCTGCTGCTGACACCTGGAAGCAGTTTCCTTGATTGACAGGCACCTGTTAGAGAGAATAAAAACCCCTGGAGCTGCAGTGAAGGACATTCAGTCATGATGGCTCTCTTCTGGCATTGTGCTCTTCTTTCTTGCTTGGTGGTCATCCTTTCAGCAGGTAAGGTTTTATCAAAGTGTTGTTCTTGATGGTCTATTTGGTGTAATTTGAGCAAAAACTGCATCTTAAGTTATTTTGTCTTCCAGACATGCAGCTGGACTGCAGGCCTGACCACATGACCCTTGTCTGGATGGACAGCAAGTCTCAGACTGATCTGTCACTGTTCCGTCTTGGTAGCTGCTTCCCCACCAGTGTCTCAAAGAGGGAGGTGGTCTTCAGTGTGGATTTCAGTGACTGCAGCTTTGGGAGACTGGTTACTGTGGATAAGCTGAAATACACCAATGACCTGATCTACACCTCCTCTCCTGACTCTTATGTGCCTCCCTTCACTCTTCCAGTTGTCTGCTCATATGAAAGGCCAAAAGATTGGTTCCCAATGATCTATGACCCAATATTTTCTACTTATGGAGTGGAGGACTTGGTTTTCCACCTGCGCATTATGAATGATGACTTTTCAGGTCCTGCTGAGTCCACAAACTTCCCTCTGGGCTCATTGATCCCCATCCTGGCGAGTGTGGAGCAGGAGGCCCATCAGCCCATGTTGCTGCTGCTTGATGAATGTGTTGCTGCCACCACCTCAGACCTGCAGCCTGGCTCGGACTTGTTCCCCATCATCACCAATAAGGGATGCTTGGTGGATAGTAAGACCTCACGGTCCAAGTTTGAAACCAGGGACAAAACTTCAGAGCTCAAGCTCCTACTCCAAGCATTTAGATTTGCTTTGGGACAGGAGGTATATATCCACTGCAGCCTTCTGGCCTGGGATCCAGTTAATCTCGACAACACCAAGAAGGCCTGCCATTATGTGAAGGATCACGGATGGGAGTTGCTGGACAATCCGGTGTACAGTGGACTGTGTGACTGCTGTGACTCCACCTGCAAGACCAGAAAAACGAGAAGCTTGGACTCTGGAAAAGCTGGTTTGGTGCAAAAGGCTGTCATTGGACCCCTCACCATCACAGACTCGTCCTCCTGAGGGGGTTCAGTGGAAATGGTGGCTTGCAGATCTAACTTGACTTTTGAAAAGTTTCTATCCACTTCAATTGGTTTCCAATAAAGTTTATTGATCAAACTTGGGTGTACATGCCGTTTTCTTATGTTGAACTGATTTCTGTTCAGTAAAAATCCAGTGTAAAGGTTGTACAGATATATTTCTTTCATTTGTGGTTAGACTTGCATAAAATTAGAAAAAATTTGTCTGGTTTTTGTGCGACAGTTCACACTTCAATTTTACCCACATTTTTACTTGTATTACCTTCTTTACCACGTTGCTGTTTACTTTGTACCTTGTTATTCGTTGTGTCTTTTATCATCTCAGCCTTTATAAAAAAAACAGCTGTGCTCTCAAAGTCCTCCTCTGCCCCTCAGCGTCCTTGCTGCTTGGGCTTTTATTTTCTATTCTCCATAATCTAAAATGGAGCTGAACACTATTGCCCTGCTTTCTGCCATCTTATATTCTGCCATCTTAAATCCATTAAAAGAGCTGAACACTATTGCCCAAGTCATATCCATTAAAATTAAACAAGTGTTAGTTGCAACTGGGAAAAGGGTTGCAGGGTTGCAAACTAACCAGCACAAAGACTTGTCAAAATTTTTTTTAACGTTGTTTGCTCCTGATGCATCCGAGCTACCACAGCCCTCTGTGGAGCAGAGAGCTGCCATAAGGTGCCCAGGCAGCAGCTGGGGGATTGAACAGCTAGGGGATTGAACTAACCTTTTGATCACAGGCCCGCTTTCTCTAACCTCTGCTACACCCTCTACACCCTCATTTGTTTTTAACTAATTTTCCCAACAAAAAAAAAAATACCAAAACCTTAAAGGTTGTCTAAACGGTTAACTTCAAAGATTCAGTTTTAGAAAATTATTTAGTTCCATCATCGTTGCATCTGTGGCTTTTAGTCATCGTTGCATCTGTGACAAATTTGTCTCAGTTGATTTTTTTTTTTTTGTTCGTCCGCAGATTAAAACATGCATTTATTTCTAAAGATAAATTAAAGGTGGCTGAACCTCACTGAGCAACTATTATTGTGCAAACAGAACCAACATTTCAGCAGCACTGTGTCGAGGTGGGCATGGGATTCTGTTAGCACAGCAAAAACTCTAAAATCAACATCTGAGCTTCTTTATTTGTCAGTTTGTTGTACACATGCTGCATGTATGAATTAATTTGTACAATAAAATGTCTTTTTTTCTACCTCCACCTCCAAAAAGCAAAGGCAGAGTGTTTGAGTGTGTCTGTCTTTTATCAAAATATTTCATGAACCACTGGACACATTTTAATCAAACGTCCAAGAAATAATCATTGGATGCACATCTGCAACATCTGGCGAAAACGAATTCAAGATGGCCTCTACAGTCACCACCTCAAACACAAAAATGCCTAAACCTGAATCCGTTTTCAGCTGGTTGGGAGTCAAACACAACACATACCCCCAAGTGCCACTCAGTGTGCGCATTCTTTGCCTGAAACTGCACCAATAAATATTAAAATCTGTTAGAAAAATATCTCACTGAGACAAATTTGTAACTATTTGAAGGGGTGTGCATAAGACTGACCTGACATAGCATATGTCATGAACATGAACGAGTCTTTACGTATGTTTATGACTGTTGTCATTAAGTGTCATTCAGTAAATTATGACACTTTTAATGCAAAGTTGACACTGTTTAAAATTAGGGATGCACCGATCCACATTTCTCACTTCCGATCCGATACATAACTGAGTATCGACCGATACCGATACTTTTCCGATCCGATATCGGTGTTCAAGCATAGGAGGCTGTAATAATGAAGTTCTTGAAGGGAGAGCACGTATGTTGAACAAAACTCGGACTTGTGTGAGGTAAACCCAAAGAAGACACTCTGAGCCTCACTACAGTAATTCACAAACAAATGGCATACAAGAAGAGGCAGGTCTCTTCCACAGACGTCCTTCTGACTCATGGTGCAAGGAACACTAGTCTAAAATACTGCTAAGCATTATGGGAAATCATCACATTCTACTCCCCATTTTCTAGTCTTATTTTTAATTCTGGCACTATATGAGTTGTAATTCTTGTTGAATTTTATCAACAGATACAGATTTAATCTATAATTGAACACTAATATACCGCTAAGTAACAATGTTAAGACAGAAGTCACAGAGTATGGTGAAATATATGTGCTCTCTGACATCTAGAAAGTATCGGAAATATCGGCAGGTTGGTTCCGATACCCGATACTTACAATCTGCTGGTATCGGATACCGATACCGATACTAGATCGGATCTGCCCCACCCCTATTTAAAATGTCACGTTGTCATGATAAAGACATTTTAAACACATTTGCATTAAAGGTGTCATAATTTACCGATTGGCACTTAATGTTAACCGTCATAAACATTCGTAAAGACTCGTTCATGTTCATGACAGGTGTTATGTCATGTTTATGTCAGTCTATTCACACCCCTTCAAATAAAGTTACCAACATTTCAAAAAGTAAGTAAACTTTTTGAATCAGTCCAATTCAAGATGGCTGCCACAGCTAATCAACATTAGCCTACACAAAGCTTTACTGATATTGACCTAAAATTTGATGTGAGCTGAGAGTCACTCAGAATATATCTCAATGTGACCAAAAACAGCTTTAATTTTATAGGGGCCAAGATGGTGTAGTGGCAGGGGAACCGACTTTCAACCCAAAGGACCCAGGTTCAAACCCCAGTCACGGCATAACTTGTGATGTGTTTGAGCAGCACATCTCATCCCAATTGCTCCCCGGCACACTCTCTATAGCGGCCCACTGCCCCACCTGATGGTGATTGGGTTAAATTCAGAGTCAAATTTCATCTTGTATGGAAACATACACAGATGACAAAAATGTGACATTATTATTATTATTATAATATGAACTAGATTAAATTTCTGAATCTGCATATAATGTTAGGCCTTTAATTTTAAAACATGCTCATTTGCTTTAATTAGCTTTATTATGTTCATAGCATAATGTTATGTGCATATTATGATTCATTTCAAAATATTGTTTTTCCATTTTTTATTGTGTCAAACACTGAAACGTTGGCCTGAGTTGTTTTTTTTTAAAGTGATCCAGGACACCGAAAGCAGCTATTATAAAAAGGTCACCAGCAATTTATTTCTACCACAGTGGTCACACATGCACAACGAATCCATCTGTCAGATTATATGAATCCAATCGTCTCAGATCACCTGCTTTGACGCCATGTTTCCTTGGCGACAGATCAGTAAGGGGATCAAGATGAGACGGTGAACAGGGCTCACTGGAATGAAAACAGAGGCTTGAACTGCTCTCAGGTAAAAATGCACATTCAGGTGTTCGACAAATTTGTTCAGTTCACGATTTATTGGTCATGAAATCCTATTTTGACAGATGGACTTAATTTTGATTTATTTATTCTAAAGATTACCATATTTTCAGGCCTATATGTCACAGTTTTTTAAAAACTAATTTTCATGTCCTGCGACTTATGGGGCGAAGCAACATATTTATGGATTTTTTTTCCCCATATTTTTAGACCAAATTTTGGTTCAGATATTACCATTTTTCATTTTGGCAAAAAATGGTGCAGTACCACTTTTGTCCGCTAGGGTACACCGACCGTTCCCACCTCATGTGTCCGACTGAAGATGCCTCTGGTCGGACTCACTCTGTCTCAGCCCGGCCTCCTGCTCTGGAGATATGAACAGAGGCGGCCGCCACTAGAGGGCGCAAGGGGCGCCGCTCCTCCTTGGATCTGCAGCTCTTCTTCTTCACCATTTGAAGATTTTTTTTTTTTATAAAAGTGAAATAATAAAATAAAAATATTTCGAAATGCATGCATATATGTTTTTAGTTGTGTAGGATAAATATTTTATGAGTAATGATTGTTTGTTTCAAAAAACGTTTTCTGATTGTGAGTGACGTACTTCCGGTTTCCCCGCTCGGCGCCGCCTGGGGGCTTTTCCCATGCTTTTCCATTGAATCTAATTATAACTAGCGGCCGCTAGCGGCCGTAGCTTATGTCCCATCTGTACAAAACTTTTGGACTGTACAGGTCGCATTTTCCGCCGCCCTCGAGCCTGGACTCGTCTCTTATCGCCACGGATCGCCAGCACTTCCGGTTCGAGCCGAGGAAGGAGGGGGAGCGGGGGATTCTCTCTGTTTACACCTTCAGAGCTGATACACGCAACTAGCGACGTTGAACAGCAGTAATTATTAATGGTGCCTTTCTACACAGGTAAGCAAGTAATATTAAGTGAGTTTAATGAATCGCTACATGAGCAAAGTTTGAGCTGATCTCTGTGTGCGTGACGTGGTGTGTTGTGTTGCGGTCAGTCAACAGTACAGCAAGGGCTTGCTGTCTCTCCAACAGTAGCTAGCTACAAGCTGTGCTTATCTGTGGTGTATTGTACAACATTATAAAAGTTGCTAGTTATTATAAACCCGAATGTCTGAAGACGACTCCTGTCTGTCCATCTTCAGCTCATGTCATGAACTGTTTTACTCCTCAGTGTCTGTGTTAAAGGTTCAGTATGTAACATTTTTTATAAACATATTTCTTCACTCTGCCACATCTCCTGACAGTAGCTACAAGACAGATGCTTAAACTGCTAAGCTTCAGCAAAAAGAGGAAAATATTGATGAGTAGCAAAACACTAAAAGTAGCAATTTTTTTGCTGAAAGTATCAAAATGCTAGTTAAAAGCAGTGGTGGAGGAGAAAGTACTCAAACACTGTACTTAAGTAAAAGTACAAATAAACAGACAAAAATGTACTCTAGTGTAAGTAGAAGTACCACATTAATGTTTTTACTTAAGTAAAAGTAAAGAAGTATTTGCTTTTAAAAATACTTAAAGTATTAAAGTAAAAGTACTTGCTGAATGTATTACCTAATGCAATGGCCTACAGTATCATTAAGTGTGCGTACTGTATGTATATTTTCTGTAATACTTTAAAAGTGTTGTTCCAGTTTAAAGAACAATGCTGCAGATAGTGCATGATTTTATTGTGTGACACCGTTCACACTTGGGCTTGTGATTCTGTGTGCGTCAGAATTTCAGGGATGACCTGCAGGTTAAATGTCATTAAATAAAATAAGAAAGAGGAATGATTATACCTCTGAATTTTTTTATTTAACACAAAATAAAACCAGTAAAAACATTGAAGTAAAAGTTGTCTGATGAAAAAAGGAGCATTAGACCTAACAAAGGAATAGACATTGATCACTTCAACTCCAGTTTGTCATCAACTCTGATTAAAATACTGTCTAGTCAACCTTGTAATGGGTCAATAGTGAACAATATTTTAACTTCCTGACACCATTTGCAAAACTTGGACCCAAGTGTTGAGTCATTTGGAAACATTTCTTGTCTCCTAACGTCCCATCCATGAACTGACACATTTTAATATTGCAGCAATAATTTATTGTTCAAGTTCAGAAGATTATTTTTGTCCAGTCTGTCTCTTTTGGGAGAGAGAATCTGTCCTGCTGTACTGAATAGTCTTTCAATAATCTTTCAATATTTTTTTTAATAAGGCCATGGGTGGTGCATATCTTCTAGCTGATTCTCCATGGTGGAATCCATTGTGGGTGAGAACTGGTCCCAGGACCAAGATGGAAACGAGGACTGGAAACACAACAAAAAACAAAGTAAGTGTCTCTCAAAGTACTGTACTCACAAACTGGCTAGAAGCATAAATACCATGAGTAGGCATCAATGCTCCAGCGAAGAGTACTTGACTGCAGCCTTAAGTATAAGTGGAGCTCATCAGGTGGATCACAGTAAAATAAATCATTTTTCTTCCCCATAAATCAGTTATTTAAAATCTAATCTGGAATCATTCCTCCTTGTTAGACTTGAGTTGACCTGTTTAAGTTGGGCCAAATTTGTTATTATCTTTTGATTTATTTTTCATTGAAATTGTAATGATTTCAGTAAACCCAGATTGGTACGAGACCCGGAACGAGACAAGACTCCACAAGATAGAAAATTAAACAGTGTTTATTTTGTGCAGGTGACTATTTACAGGTGATCCTCTGGAGCTCCTGAGAAACAAACAGGATGTCAGATGGATTGGAATAAGAGTGGTCCTTTGATTATTCGTGATGTTTTTCCTCTTACAGGTTGGATGGTTTGAGTAGAGCATGAGAGTGAATCCAAGTGAGTCCAGAGGATGGTGAACCAGTTCCACTCCACAGATGGATGGCTTGGAGGATCAGGCACGAGGACCAGGAACTGAACCCAAGGCGAGCCAGAACAGAAAGGGATCCACATACACAGGAGAACTGGAGGCACAGAGAACAAGGTTAGAAACTCTTTTTGAGGAAACAAACAGGCTGAGAGCATAAATACCATAAATAGCTCAATGCCCCAGCGAAGAGTAGAACTTGACTGCAGCCTTATATAGTTGAAGGTCTCTTCAGGGAGATGACCGGCAGCTGTGGTAATTGGCGGCCATCTTGGGTAGGAGCTGCAGCCAGTAGAACTCTCACAGAAATTTAATTATTTGTTAGTTTATTTTTGGAACTATTAAATTGAATTATTTGGTGGATTTTTGAACACCTTTGTCCTTATTTAAGTCTGGACCCTCACAATTCTATTTACATTATGAACTTGTATTACTAAAATAATTATAACAGAATATGATAGAAGTTGTCCAAAAATTGAAAAGTGGAAGCAGAACACTCCCATTCTCTTTTCACACTGATGCCTCAAACAAGGTGAAGATGAACCATGTTTTATTAATGATAGTGTTATACAAATGGATACAACTGATATATACAAATAAAAACATGAACAAACTTACTTTACAGTATACAAACATAATTATGCATACTTCTACACATGCTTAAATTTTTTTTTATTGCGCCCCCCCATAAAAAAAAATCACCAGCCGCCACTGGTTAAATTAATCCTAATCCTAAATTAAATCTTCAATCAGTCCAAGACCAATTCAAGATTCAATTCAAGATAGTCAACAGGTAAACAAGAAGAGGAAAAGTGTTAATAGTTCAAAATAATATATTAAAAACATTATATATTTCACCCATTTTTATACCTGGATAGGCCTACTTCAATTATTTATGTGCCTAAATACCTAATGCCTAAAAAAAAAAAAAAAAAAAAAAAATTTTTTTTATAAGCACCTCACAAACTAGTTTAAAGTATGCAAGGCCAAAAAAATGTATACACATAAATGTGTACCGGTAATCACGCACACATATACAAACGTAAAGTTAAATTAATCCCAATCTCAAATTAATTATCAATCAATCCAGGACTAACCCAAGATTCAGCTCAAAATAATCAACAGGTAAACCAGAAAAGGAAAAATGTTTCATTTCAAAAATGTTAATAGTTCAAAAAAAGCTGCAACTAAAAAAAGTCTCAGATAATCAGAGTATGTGCAGAGTCCTGCTCATCTGTTCCTCACCTCATGTAAAGAAAAGTTTAGTGTAAACAGAAACAAAGCCAGTGCGGGAACAGCGCATTGGTGTCAGCAATACGCTTCCGTACATTGTTCATCAGTTAGAAGAAAAGTTTAAATATTACTTGCGCTGTGAAGCTTGAAAGGTGTCACTGAACTTCTGCGCCTCCTCCACAGAGCCCAACCACTTTCTGTGTCCATCAGGTAAAGTCACGCGAAGTCGAGCAGGAAAAAGCAGAGCAGGTTTTAGACCCAGAGAATACAGTGCGGACATCACGTCCTTATATTCCACTCGCTGGTTGAGGACTTCTGGGCTGTAGTCTTCCACGATCCGCACTGGTTTCCCCTGGTATTCAAGCCTGCCTCTGCGTCGAGCTTCCCGGATCAGCAGCTCCTTCACCTGGACCCGGTGCACTCGCAGGATAACCGGGCGCGGCCGCTGGTCCGAGGCGGGTTTCGGAGCGAGAGTTCTATGAGCCCGGTCCAGTTCGGGTGGAGAAGGAAGCGTGTCACGCCCGAAGATGTCGCACAGCAGGTTGGAGAAAAAGTCTGTGGGACGTCCGCTTTCAATAGATTCCGGTAAACCCAGCACACGAATATTCTGCCGTCTGCTTCGATTTTCTAAATCCGCCAGTTTAGATCTTAATCTGGTGTTTTCCTCTTGGAGAGTTGAGCAGGTGTTTACAGCAACTTTACAGCAATTCTTAAGCAAATATTTTGCATTTTTACTCCACTATCATGTTGAAAGAAAAAAAAATCACCTTTGGAATACTTTTGTCGTAGCACCTCTTCCACTGGTAGAAGCTCTGGCAGTGGAAGCAGAGCCAGCAGCAGCACTGGGTGGCCGGTGGAATGCAAAGCGGGCAGGCTGGTGTGAACCTCCTGCCACAGGTTCCTCAACGCCTTCGCCATGCACCTCATAATGACCTCGTTCTGTTAGGCCGATGGTGCTGAAGTGGCCGTCATCATGAGGGAAAATAGCCACATTGCTGTCATCTGTTAGATACAGGCTGGAGCTATTTACCTGTTGGGGAACAGAGTTACTACAATGAGCTGGAGGAGACTGGGTTTATTTGTAAAAAGTTGTTCATTTGTACAACCTGGGTTAAATTTGAAAACGTAAAATTTTTAACAGTTGTGCATCATCACACAACTGTGAGCCTAATCAACTAATGATTTAACAACTAGTTGTCACCACCATTACTATTCAAACATTAATTTATCTTATCACAATGTAATGCAAACATGTCAATGGTTCTTGCCGTTTCATTTATTTCATTTACCTGACTGATTTTATTTTATTTATCGTCTAACTGATGATTCACAATTTGTGAAAATTGGTAGGTTAAATTTGAACACACATTACAAAGACTTATCTACGGTAAATTATTATCTGGGTAAGACTTATCTTACCCAGTAAATTTTTTAACTTAAGAAACTATTAGCATTTGTGCAAATTGATTGATTGATTGATTGATGTTTATTCATTCATTTTAAAGAACAATACAAGACAGTTTCATCAGATACAAGAATACAAGTAGGATAAAATGAAGGGAGCAGAAAGAAGATGAAATCTTATTATATCTGCCCCTATTTC
>JBBPBX010005901.1:0-18921 GCA_038048925.1 Garcialebias charrua
CCGACGACGATGACGGTTTCGGCGAGGGTCCCGACGACGATGACGGTGCCGGCGAGGGTCCCGACGATGACGGTGCCGCCGCCGATGCCGTCAAAGAGGGTTCCGACGACGATGGTGCCGGCGACTACGATACCGCCAACGAGGGTCCCGACGACGAGGACCCAGGCGACGACGATGCAGACGACGAGGGTCTCAATGATGATGATGATGATGATGATTATGGTCGTGTTCCTACAGTCGACGATGATGATGATGATGATGGTCGTGTTCCTGCCGTCGACGACGATGATGATGATGATGATGATGATGATGATGATGATGATGATGATGGTCGTGTTCTTGCCGTCGACAATAATGATGTTCCTGCTGACGTAGACGTCTGTGTACCTGCTGACGTGGACGTTTGTGTTCCTGTCGACGTGTACGTTTGTGTTCCTACCGACGATCGTGTCACTACCGACTATGTTCCTGCCGGCTATGGTCATGTTATGTCCGGTGTTACTGTTCCTGCCGACAGCGTTTGGGTTCCTGTCTTGATGGCCGGTCTCCCGGTCGTCCGCCTGACGTTGCTTTGTCCGATGGGCGTCCTCCCGGTCGGCCGCCTGACAGGTTTTTGTCTGGTGCTGATGTCCTACGTTTTGGACGACCTCCCGGTCGTCCGCCTGACCGGTTTCTGTCTGGTGTGGACATCCTGGACGCTATGTGGGACCGTTGGGGTGTCTAGGTTTTGTTTTTGTTTCCCTTCTGGGTGGTTTCTTCGGTTTGATTTTCTGCTGTTCTCTCGCGTTTTTTTCTCGTTTGGCCTTGTGTTTGGCTTTTGTTCCAGGTCCTGTTCCTGTCGGTTTTTGGTTTGTTGTCATTGCATTGTGTCCCCTGCCCTTGTGTTTTGTTCCTTGTGTTTCGGTGTTGCCTGCCGCCCTTGTGGTTCCTCCCTCCGCCCGCCCTGGTTTTTTTGGGGGTTGTTCTTTGGGGTCGCCTGAGGGCGTCTTTGAGGGGGGGTACTGTCAGGCTGGCACCATCTACGGATGGCACCATCTGCATTTCTTATCAGTCATCTATGTTGGTTTTATTTAGTTTATTTTAGTTTGGTCCAGGGTGGTCCAGGGTTGTGTACTCGGTTTAATTTCCAGTCCTGGTGTAGTTTTAGTTTATGTTTCAGGTGTTTGTGATTATAGATTGTTTACTCAGTTTAATTTCTTATTAGTCATCTGTTAGTTTTATTTAATTTCCCTTGTTCCTGTCCTGTTCTTTAATTCTAGTGTAATCCTTGTTTGTTTGTTATAGTTTGGTCCATGTTTATTTACTCAGTGTAATTTATAGTCCTGGTGTAAGTTCAGCTTATATCTCAGGTGTTTGTGATTGTAGACAATTAGGACGTGTATATTAGTTTGCGTGCGTGTGTGTGGAAGTGTCGGGCCATTCGTCCTGTTCCCTGGTGTTGTGTCCTTGTGTCCATGCTCTACTACTGTTTCTTGGTTACGTGAGTACCTCCACGTCAGTCCTTAAGTTCTAGCATTTTTGCACAAGTTCTAGCTGTGGTCACTAGTTCATGTGGATCACTGCCATGTCTGTACTTTGAGTTTTTTGTGATTACTGCCACATCTATGTTTGAACTTTGTGATTAAACATTTTGGATTTTTATACTCGTGCCTCCGAGTGTCTGCCTGTCTGCACAACTGGGATCATCCTCAACCACACGCCCAAATCATGACAAATAGGACCACATCATCTGCAAAAAACGGAGAAGCGATTCTAAGGCCACCAAAACGGATCCTCTCAACACCTTGGCTGCATCTAGACATTCTGTCCATAAAAGTTATGAACAGAATCGGTGACAAAGGGCAACCTTGGCAGAGTCCAACTCTCACTGGAAACGAGCCTGACTTACTGCCGGCAATGCGGACCAAGCTCTGACACCGGTCGTACAGGGACCTAACAGCCCATATCAATGGGCCTGGTACCCCATACTCCCGGAGTACCCCCCACAGAACCCCCCGAGGGACGCGGTCGAATGCCTTTTCCAAGTCCACAAAGCACATGTAAACTGGTTGGGCAAACTCCCACGCGCCCTCCAGGACCCTGCTGAGGGTGTAGAGCTGGTCCAGTGTTCCACGACCAGCACGAAAACCACACTGCTCCTCCTGAATCCGAGGTTCGACTATCCGACGGACCCTCCTCTCCAGAACCCCTGAATAGACCTTACCAGGGAGGCTTAAGAGTGTGATCCCCCTATAGTTGGAACACACCCTACGGTCCCCCTTTTTGAATAGGGGAACCACCACCCCAGTCTGCCAATCCAAGGGAACTGCCCCCGATGTCCACGCGATATTGCAGAGTCGCGTAAGCCAACACAACCCCACAACATCCAGAGCCCTAAGGAACTCAGGGCGAATCTCATCCACCCCCGGAGCCCTGCCACCGCGGAGCTTTTTAACCACCTCGGTGACCTCAGCACCAGAGATTGGAGAGCCCGACCCAAAGTCCCCAGGCTCCGCTTCCTCAGTGGAAGACGTGCCAGTAGGATTGAGGAGGTCTTCGAAGTATTCCGCCCACCGACTCACAACATCCCGAGTTGAGGTCAACAGCACGCCATCCCCACCATAAATGGTGTTGGTCGCGTACCGCTTTCCCCCCCTGAGACGCCGGATGGTGGACCAGAATCGCCTCGAAGCCGTACGGAAGTCATTCTCCATGGCCTCTCCGAACTCCTCCCACGCCCGAGTTTTTGCCTCAGCAACCACCCGAGCCGCATGCCGCTTGGACTGCCGGTACCTATCTGCTGCTTCCGGGGTCCCACAGGCCAAAAAGGCCCAATAGGACTCCTTCTTCAGCTTGACAGCATCCCTCACCGCCGGTGTCCACCACCGGGTTCGAGGGTTGCCACCACGACAGGCACCAACAACCTTGCGGCCACAACTCAATACAAAGTCGATCATCGAACTGCGACCTAGGGTGTCCTGGTGCCAAGAGCACATATGGACACCCTTATGCCTGAACATGGTGTTCGTTATGGACAATCCATGACGAGCACAGAAGTCCAATAACAGAACACCACTCGGGTTCAGATCAGGGGGGCCGTTCCTCCCAACCACACCCCTCCAGGTCTCACTGTCATTGCCCACGTGAGCGTTGAAGTCCCCCAGTAGAACAAGGGAGTCCCCAGGAGGCGCACTCTCCAATACCCCCTCCAAGGACTCCAAAAAGGGTGGGTAATCTGCGCTGCCGTTTGGCGCATAGGCACAAACAACAGTCAGAGCCCGTCCCCCCACACGTAGGCGAAGGGAGGCTACCCTCTCGTTCACCGGGGTGAACCCCAACGTACAGGCACCAAGATGGGGGCAACAAGTATGCCCACTCCTGCTCGGCGCCTCTCACCAGGGGCAACTCCAGAGTGGAAGAGTGTCCAACCCCTCTCAAGGAAACTGGTTCCAGAGCCAGAGCCATGTGTTGAGGTGAGTCTGACTATTTCTAGCCTGAACCTCTCAACCTCACACACTAGCTCAGGCTCCTTCCACACCAGAGAGGTGATATTCCATGTCCCAATGGCCAGCTTCTGTAGTCGAGGATCAGACCTTAGCAGCCATGACAATGGAAATTTACTGGCGAGCTGCGTACTGTCGGGAGAGAGTGGGAGGGGGGGGTGTACCTTTGCAGCCGTGACAATGGGAAATTACAGGGGCAGAGGAGTACAGCTGCGTACTGTTCCCTCCAAGGACAAAGGCGCAGTGATACAGATTCGTACTATTTAAAGTAACAAAGCGGGGGGTTGAGCGTAGAGCGTGGAGACAAGAGTACGATGAGAGAATAGCGGATTTTTTTTATAAGTGAACAAGTGTTTGTTAACTTTACAATGGCCCCAAAGCGCAAAGAAGAGTCTTCTGATGGGAGCGCTTCTAAGAAAAGGAAAGCGATAAAAATTGAGGTAAAACTCAACATTATTAAACGTGCAGATAGGGGCGAAACACCAAATGACATTGGACGCAAACTTGGCTTGGTTCGTTCGACAGTCACAACAATAATAAAAGATAGAGCTTGCATCCTAGAGCACGTGAAGGGGTCAACGCCAATGAAAGCCACTGTTATAACAAAGAAGCGTAGCTGCCTGATTGTGGAAATGGAGCGTCTGTTGGTTTTGTGGCTGGAGGACCAAAACCAACGTAATATCCCTGTTAGCTTGATGGTGATTCAGGAGAAATCAAGACAGATCTTCGAGGCATTAAAAAGAGAGAAGGGGGAGGGGAGTGAAGGTGAGGAATTTTCGGCCAGACGTGGGTGGTTTCAGAGATTAAAAAAAAAAGGCCAATTTCCACAATATAAAAATTCAAAGGGAGGCCGCCAGCGGCGATGTCGAGGCAGCACATGAGTTTCCAGAAGCATTGGCTGAAGTCATTAGGGAGGGGGGTTACACAGCCCAACAGGTTTTCAATGTGGATGAGACTGACCTGTTCTGGAAGCGTTTGCCCAACCGCATCTACATCGCCAAGGAGGAAAAAACAGCTCCAGGCCATAAAGTGGGCAAAGAGTGGCTTACGTTGCTGTTTGGGGGGAATGCTGCTGGTGACTGCAAACTGAAACCGATGTTGGTGTACCAGTCCGAGAATCCTATGACGTTCAAGGGGATTTTAAAGGGTCAGCTGCCAGTAATATGGAGGGCAAACAAGAAGGCATGGGTGACACTGGCTGTGTTCGAGGACTGGTTCACCAACCATTTTGTGCCAGGTGTCCGACGGTTCTGCACATCCAAAGACATCCCGTTTAAAGTGCTGCTGCTACTGGACAACGCACCTGGTCACCCTGCACATCTGGACGACCTTCACCCTGATGTGAAGGTCGTCTATCTTCTACCAAACACCACTTCACTGTTACAACCAATGGACCAGGCGGTCATATCAACCTTCAAGGCATACTACCTCCAAAGAGTCATCAGTGATGCTTTGGAGGCAACAGAAAAAAATAAAGACCTCACACTGAAGGACTTCTGGAGAAAATACTGCATCCTTGATGCTGTCAACAACATTGGTCATTCCTGGGATCGGGTGAAGCCGAGCAGCCTGAATGGAGTATGGAGAAAACTGTGTCCCCAGTTTTTTCAGGCTTCCTCAATGTCCCAGGAGTCAGTGACCAGTGTCATCCAGGACGTGGTGGAGATGAGCAGGTCACTGAACTTGGAGCTCGAGGAGGATGACGTCACAGAGCTGCTGGCATCTCATGGAGAGGAGTTGTCTGCTGAGGACCTGATTGTTGTCTGCTGAGGACCTGATTGAGCTGGAGAAGCAGATCATGGAGGAAGAGGAAGAAAACCAAGCCCAGAGCCTAAGAAATTCACCAGGCAAGGCTTGGCTAAAGGTTTGCGGCTGTTACAGGAATCGTTGGCATGCTTTGAGGCTGAGGATGCTGACACTGAGAGGTACTCCAGGGTTGCCAGAGGGATGATGGATTGTGTGGCTTGCTACAAGCAGATCTTGGACGAAAAAAAGCAGGAGTCAGTCCAGAGAAACATGCAGCAGTATTTTAAGACGGTGCAAAGGCCGTCTACCTCTGCTGCTGCTGCTGATTCTCCTTCATCAACAGCTACAGCAGCAGAACAACAACCATCTACCTCTATTGCAACCTATCAGGATTCACCTGAAACATCACCCTCTCCTCAATGAGCATGCCTCCCTCCCCCCTGCAATGCCCCCTCCATAAAGGTAATGAAATTGGTTTTTTTTGCTTATCTTTTTTGTTTATGTTATAGCTACCTCTGTTCATCCACCTGTCTCTCTTCACTCAACAGCCTCAGCATCACCTCCTCCTCTTCAGTCAACAGACTCAGCCTCACTTCCTCCTCTTCAGTCAACAGTCTCAATATCACTTCCTCCTCTTCAGTCAACAGCCTCAGCATCACCTCCTCCTCTTCAGTCAACAGCCTCAGCATCACCTACTCCTCTTCAGTCAATGACCTCCTACTCCTCTCACTGACCTGCTCCCCCCTCCATCCTTTGCAACGCCCCTTCAATAAAAGTTAGGACATTTTCTTTTCTATTTTTTATTTCTTATTTTTATGTTACATCAGCTGCATCTGTTCATCCAGCTGTCTCTCTTCAGTCAAAAGCCTCAGCATCACCTACCCTCCTCACTGAACTGCTGCCCTCCTCCATGGTTGAGCAGCATCGGAACCACAGCAACATCACCAGAACCCTCCATCTGAGCTGCCTCCATCCTCTGCAACGCCCCTTCAACAAAAGTAAGGACATTTTCTCTTCTATTTTTTATTTATTTTTTATGTTACATCAGCTGCATCTGTTCATCAACCTGTCTCTCTTCATCCACCTGTCTCTCTTCAGTCAACAGCCTCAGCATCACCTACCCTCCTCACTGAAATGCTCCCTTTCTCCATGGTTGATCAGCATCAGGACCACAGCAACATCACCAGAACCCTCCACCTGAGCTGCCTCCATCCTCTGCAACGCCTCTTCAATAAAAGTAAGGACATTTTCTTTTCTATTTTTATTTTCTTTTTATGTTACATCAGCTGCATCTGTTCATCAACCTGTCTCTCTTCATCCACCTGTCGCTCTTCAGTCAACAGCCTCAGTATCACCTACCCTCCTCACTGAACTGCTCCCCTCCTGCATGGTTGAGCAGCATCAGGACCACAGCAGCATCACCAGAACCTCCACCTGAGCTGCCTCCCTCTTCTGCAATAAAAGTAACGACATTTTCTTTTTTTTCCTTTTTTTTAGTACCTGAACTGTATACACTACTGTTTTTTAATTGTTTTTTTTTAATTATTAAATGTACTGTGCAGTACAGTACTGTTGTACAGTACTTTATATGTGTTTTTAGATGAATGTGTGGTGTACTGTGTTAGCTAACCGTTTGTAAACGAAGTTTTGTGCATGTTTATGGACCAGTATGTATGCTTGTTCTGTCTCACGTCAATAAACAGGTGTGCGGCGCCGCGTTAGCATACATTTTCCATCTTACGTCGAAAATCCGGGTTTACGAGGCCGCGTTCAATGCATTCCGACTTACGTCAAAATTCGACTTACGACACCGCGTAGGAACGGAACTTGTTCGCAAGTCGGGGACTAACTATATACAGTATATCAGTGGTGTGCCGTCAAGGCCTGCAAGGCCTTCTCTGCTGGCCTAAAATGATTTAAAATTTTTAATTATTTTTTTTAATTTTTATTATATTTTGTCCATGAATATTTATTAAATAATTCCAAATGGTCTGTCCGCTTCCTTTCATTGCTACCCCCCTGGTTGCGCTGCTTCCAGATGTGTATTTTCATATTCAAGCATTTAACCAATCACATTTCAGCCACTATTTGTTGCCAGGGTCAAAGAAATCTGCCTGGAGGCCTTCACAATCAGTTCTGCGGGCCATGTAGCATAAAATAAATGTCGATCAAACTGTTGCTTCAACTAATCAGATTTTGAGTTGGCGACACCAAGGCCCTCTAGTTGGCAATGCCGTACGTACGGAAACGTCAGCGTATTCCCACGCTTTGATTGGATAGTCAAAGAGTGTACTAGCCAGAGCTAGCAAACTGCATCTGTAGCGAGCTGCACAAGCAAAGACATTGTTGTGTTGATTTAATAGCTGGATGGATTTTTTGTACAAATAATCAGGATTTTTGGTGAGTAAAATGTTGCTATATTCCTAAATAATATTGCAAATCAGCTGGATTTAAATAGTTTTGTTTGACCGGTCTTCCAAACGTGCGCGCACGCTGCAAAAACCTTCATCTCTTTAAAATTTAACAAGATAAACACCTTAAAAAATATATTTGTTAGCTGAAAATTATAGCAAAGATGTGTCTGAGCTGAACTTTTCTTTAATAAATGAATATAATGGTCAAATCCACTGAATTTAAATAGTTTCGCTTGTCTATATAGGAAGAGAGCCACCTGCATCGTGAAGGACACCACTCACCCAGTGCACACACTTTTTGCCCCGTTCCCCTCAGGAAGCAGGTTAAGAAGCATTAAGTGTAGAACCACTAAACTGAGGAACATCTTGTACCCGGAAGCTGACTCATGAATCTCTAACCAGGATAATCACTGTCACATCGTGTTGCTGCTGATCTATTTCATGTTGCTGTGTTCATTCATGCTCATCTGCTCACACAATCATGTTTGTGCTGCTGTTCAGTGTAAAAGTTTTTATGTTACTGCTAGTGTACAGTAATAGTGCTAGTGTACAGTATTTTTAGTTGATTTTTTTTTATATCTTAGATGTTATTACTGTTTTTCTTTTACATTTCATTGTTGAATATAACTGGGACCCTGTGTACATTATTTTGTTTCACCACATGTACCACGTGGTGTGAATGACAATAAAGAATCTCTGAATTTATATTTCTATATATATGTACATAGTCTAGTTTGTCACCAACCTTTTCGAAACTGAGAGCTACTTCGTGGGTACGGAGCCATACAAAGGGCACCAGTTTGATAAACTCTTCAGAAATAACAAAGCGCAAATTGAAAAAAATGTATAATAAACATATTTTCAAGAACATATTTTTTAAGATAGACATTTTAAAATGTATATAAATACAAAAAAAAAGAATAACAACTGAATAAAATGACTTTTTAAATGCAGCTTAGTAGTGAGTTGTGCTATTTTTAGAACAGGTCCGGGGGCACCTCAAATGGTCCTTGGGGGCACCCGGGTGCCCGCGGGCACCACGTTGGTGACCCCTGGTCTATAGTATATAGAGTAACAAGGCAAGATTCAGCTGAAAGAGATATGTTTCATTTATGAAGAGAAATGTGGAGGAGCAGCAGTTGACTGGAAAACTTGAACTTCAGGAATCTGGTTGAACCAGGTGCAGGGCTCAGATCACCTCTGATACACGTTTAACTCAGGTTTTTACTGGAAATGCTGGCACAGATGGGCCGATGCTCTCTTGTGCTTTCTGTGGCTGCTTGTCAACAGAAACATTTTTAATCAGAGTTTGGTCTGAAAATTAGTTCATACATTTTTACTTTAAAATATACTTACCGGTAGTTCAAGAAAATTAATCAGACAAGGAAAATAATTTGTTGCATTAAGTGTTTGAGGTTTTTGAGTAGCCTATATATATGTTTATGTTTATGTTTATTAAATTTGTTCATTTTTTTTTTACAAAAGAAACAATACAAGACAATCTCATAAATGATAGTGTACAAAATATAAAAAAATGAAAGGTAGCAGAAAGAAGAATAAATCTTATTATATCTGCCCCTTACTTCCAACAATCAGATTAAACAACAATAATCAACCATGTAAACAATAATAATCTTCAACCAACTTTTTCCAACAATCAGATTAAACAATAATAATCTTCAACCAACAGTACAAAATGACTAACTCTTTCTAATTTTCTAACTAATACAATACACATTACGCTATTTCATATATTTTTTTAACACATTTGTTTTGATCATTTTCTTAAATGTAAACATTGACTTGGCATTTTTAACTACATTCTCCAAGCCATTCCATAATCTAATTCCCTGGATTGAGGTAGAACGTCCCTTCAAACTAGTTCTGAATTGTGGTTTTACAAACATCTCTGTCCCCTTAAGATTATAACAACTTTGTCTTTTAACAAAATGCATTTGGATATTTAAAGGTAATGCATTATTTTGAGCCCTATACATAACTGATAAAATATTATAGTCTACCAAATCATGGAACTTCAATAACTTCAGTTGATAAAATAATGTACTTGATGGATGACGGTAATGTTTTCTAGTGATAATTCTTACAGCTCTTTTCTGTAATACAAAAATAGGCTTTGTGATTGTTTTACACGCATTCCCCCAAACATCAATACAATAGATTAAGTGTGGAACAATGATTGTGTTATACAACAAATACAGAGCTTTATCATTCAATAGGTCTCTGACTTTGTACAGTACTGCAATCGATTTAGCTATTTTTATTCTTACAGAATTTATGTGTTGTTTCCATGTCAGTTTGTCATCAATGATAACACCCAAAAACTTCACCTCACTCACTCTACAAATCTCAACATCCTCAATTTTGAGTGGAACATCAACAGTTTTCTTATTATTACCGAATATCATGTAATTAGTTTTTTCTAGATTTAATGATTTGTTAATATTAATATTAATTTTTGTTGTGTGCAATCAGTGTAAAACATATCTGGACAACAGACGGTGTCTGTTTCTAAACAAGTGATTTTTAAATAAACTTTATTTTATTGTAGATGGATTTCACACGAGCCCCATAAAAATATTATTCAGATGTTGTGGAGTTTTGCATAAACAAGCAGTGTCTTACCTGTTGTATAGCTCTTTGGACAACCATTCTTTGAACTTTTTATTTTTATTTTTGACCGGATAAATAAGCTAACGGCTAGTCTGAACTAGACCAAGAGTAGAGCCAGACCAAAACATCCAAAATAAATTTGACACCTGTTCATGCAAATGTGATTTTATTACCATCAGCTTTTTAAAATACTATATTTCTACCAAAATAACTGCAACCTTTATTTGACAGCAATGTAAGGCTCCTAAAATAGGATTAACCTCAAAATGTTACATTGAAAATAATGTTACATTGGAAATAATCTATTGCTTAGCTGATTAATTTGATTAAAAATAAACTCTATTCCTCCAAACGGTGGCTATTTAGAGATCTATTTATAACAGGTGAGATAATAACTGTTCATATCCTCACAGAACTTCTTTTCAAATGTCTTTACATTTGATTATAAGTTCATCATAGCAAGCTGTACAGATATATTCTTACTTATGTTTACATGAGGGACTTGTTAAAATTATAACATTAAGCTAATGAGTCTGTTTTAAGGCAGAGCATTTTCATTACTAATAATTGTTTTAATAGTTTCCAACATGTTAAAAACCCTTTTCTACCAAATTTACCACAGTCTTCTTCTTGTTTTAGTATCTTATATTAATAAAGCCATATAGTACTGTATTACAAATGAATTAAATGTGTTATATTTAACAATCACAGATGTATTTGATGAAATATACATTTATTCTAACAACAAAAACAAATAGCAGTCTATTACATTTATCTCACAGAAATACGTCAAACATTTGGAAAGAAAGAGACTCTGGGAGTTTCTGACACTTCAAACTTTATTAGCCGTTTCTTGCGTACAGTCGTTGTCTGGTCATCCTGCATTTTCTTTAAAAAAAATAATCATTAATGTTTCTTAAAGTAAACGATGGACTGTATGTACACGTTAATGTGTGAAATCAGACACAAAGAGCAGAAGATCTGAGCTCAGCAGCTAGTTTAATGTTTCTGCAAGCAAACCGGCTAACAGTGAGTTAAAGTTAAAACGGACAAATCGAAAAGATGCAGCCAGCAAAAGAGGAGGAAGACATCTTTTTTAAAAATTTATTACATCATTTATATCAAACCTAAAGCAGCTTTAATAAAGGAACAGCAATCAGGGGGAAAAAGGGGCTGGAGACTCCAAACAAACTGGAAGCTGGAATTTAGATGCAGTTTATCATGTTGTTGTCATGGCAACAGTTATCCACCGTGGTGGCCATAGATTGCTTCTGTCCTGGAAACATCAGAAATACTTACAGTCTCAATATTGTTGTGTTTATTTACAATACATGGCACTGAAATCTGTGTCAGGGTGATTTTTAATGTGAAACCTAATTTATCTGTTAATACTTTGTACATTTATCAGTAAAATTGAACTATAAACTACCTTTATATTTTTTAACCTAATCAGTAATGATAGTGAGTGTTGATACCTGGCATCAGTGTGCTTCCACAGTTCAGATGATCAAGGCTATTAAAAGAAAACAGACATTTAGAGAATTCTTATTTACCATTGTAATAATAAAAGTTTTAAATTGTTCTGTTGTAGCATTTTCTTTTTATTGTTCCGCATGAATTGAGTTTGGTAAGTCAAATTCTGATCAATAAAAGACTTTTGAAGATAAAAAATTGATTTGATGGTGAGATAGAGTAATGAATGTTACCATATGTGGAGTGGGAGTTGGACTCAGCAGACTGGCTGTCGGTGGTTGCCTCTGCAACAAAAAGTGACTCGTAAGTGTCTGTTGATGTAAAAAAAAAGTTTTTCAGCTTTACCATATCTTGCTTTTAAACATTTAGTCTTATAGTAGTAATGCCTGAAAGATAACATTTTACCCCAATTTACTTTGAAGGACTCCACACCCACAGTTTCTCAGACTTTCTTTCAGAAGTCAGTGTTTTTTTGAACTGCTTTCCCTCCATTCAATCCAGTTTCAACCAGTCAGAGCAAACATTGTTAACAGCAATAGCAGAGCGACAAAACTTGGGAAGATAATGTTTGCACGAAAAGTTTGACCCAGCGGTCGGGTCAAAAATGAGTTGAGTCATGCTTCACCGTCTTCCATTTTATAATGACCAACTCAAACCAAAATGAACCTCCACTTTAGGATATTAAAGGTAAAGATTAGATGGTAAAAACAATTTGCAAGAAAATGTTTTACTTGATTAACTTTTTTAATTACTTTTGTTTGCACAAGACAAATAATTCAGCTTTTTAAAGATATAAATGTTCAAGCTCAATATTTCAGGTTAAAAAAAATCCAACAAAGTTCAGTCAGGTCATCTGGACGTTTTTTTTTTTAAAGGGGACCACACATGCAAAATTCACTTTTTAATGTTTTTTTACTAAACTTTGGGTATTTACTTCATAAAAAAACAGTCCTTGTGCCAAAAAAATGCACCCAGTGGTTTATTTACTCTAAGTAGATTTATTTGTCTGTGATTAAAAACGCTCCGTTTCACACTTCCTGCGGTTTGTGACGTCACAAACCGTAGCCAATCACCTCAAACCTGAGTCCAGCCCCTCACCTAGCAACCCCTGGTGATGCTCCACCCACTTGAGTATAAAAGATGTCACGGTTGCCTAGCGGTTTAGGAGCTGACCTGGCGGTCATTTATTCATTTATTTAGCCCCCGGGGGGCTAGGGGTTTGCCCTGCTCCAGCCATGCAGCACATCTCGAGTAAAACCAGAATGTTTTATTACCTTGTTTGAATGAACTCTATCTCGTAATCCGAAGGACACGGGTTCGCCTCCCGGTCGCGGCATCTCTTTTTTTTTTTTTTTAAGCTTTTGTTTTGCAGACCGCCGGCGAAGACACCATTTGCGTGCGGGAGTTGTTGGGAGCTACTGACTTTTGAGGTCCGGGGGTCCGGTCAAAGGTTGCCTCATGCGGATAAATTAACTGGAGCGAGACATTCTGTGAACTTTGTGTGTGTGGACTGAAGCACGCTCCCAAAAGCGCCGCATGCAACGAGCGGAGCTAACACCCCCGCTCGGAGGAGGAAAAGCTATTCGAGGCTAATGCTAAAAAAAGGAGCTGCAAATGGCGGCGCGCGCAGAGGGCTTTTGGTAAGTTATCTTAAGCTACTAGCACTAACAGTAAGTCAAATGAGTAATAAAAAAGAGCTAATTTTAAAATAACAACATATTAGAGATACTGGCTGTTACAGAGGGCGTAGTTAATGTAAATAGGTCTTTGTAGGGCGTGGCTTTCAGACCTCATTATTCATAAACCGGTCGTTTAGAACGGAAGTGAAATTTGGCAGAATTAGAAAGGGGATATTTTATTATCCAAGCATTATTTTGTGTATAAAATTGACTGAAAATGGTCTGAATAGCCCACAGATAAACCACAAAAAATTATATATCCTACATTTGGTCCCCTTTAAGACATTTTGTCCTTCATCCAAAGGACTTCATCAGTCCGAGGAGCCATAAACAAATTCAGTCCCACAAGCACCACACTCCCATAGTGGACCAACCAGTTTGCTGGTGATAAAATGGTTTATGGGTACCTCCCTCTCCCCTATTGACTCCTCTGCGGCAGCCATAACCTAAATGGTTCACAGTCCCACACTCTCTGTTTATTTGTGGCTACTCAAATTGATGAAGTCCTTTTTTTTTGGTTGAGACAAAATGTCTCAACGTCTTGAGCTTTGTTGGATTTTTTTTACCTGGATTATTGAGCATGAACTTGGATGTTTTGAACAGCTGGTCCACCATGGGAGTGTGCTGCTAGTGGGACTGAGTTTGTTTGTGGCTCCTCGGACTGATGAAGTCCTTTGGATGAAGGATGAAACGTCTCAACAAAACCAAAAAACCGTCCTGATGACCTGACTGAGCTTTGTTGAGCTTTTTAAAGATAGTTTGAGTTGGTATGCCAACAAAGTCCATGCTCAATAATCCAGGTATACAATCCAACCTGGATATCCAACCTGGTATACCTGGATTATTGAGCATGGACTTTGTTGGTTTTGAACCAGTTGGACATGACTGTCGATGAGGAAGAGGGCCGGCACCGGAGGAGGGGGCGTGCCAAAGAAACCATCTTAGCACCAACAGAACTGGTTTGTTCCACTTTGGAGTAAGCAGTTGGGGGAAGAATCAGTTTTGTGTTGTGTGTTTCCTTGACTGATGAAACCTTCTGGATGGAAGGTGAAACGTTTCAGCACAAAAAAAAAAAAAGAAACTGTCCAGATGACCTGACTGAAAGCTGATTTATTTGGTGTAGCTAGTTTAAAGTATGTGTGACATGATTTCGGAACTATGCATAAAGTGGCAGAGTAGCTACTCAGCTTTGATTTTTTTTGTACACAAATGCTTAGAATAATTAATATATAAAAGTATTTTTAAATAAAATAGTTCTCTTCAGAGCGTCGCAGTTTTCAGGTGGAGAAAGGAGAAACGCCGACGCATTTTATGACGCAATCGCCAGAACGCACCTTGTAAATAACTATGGCAGAGAATATACAAACCGAGGAATTAAGCAATTTAAGTGAAGATTTGAGCGATTTGTCTTCAGTTTGGGAAGCCGAAGTTAGTTCGAGTGTTGAACAAGAAACAGCTGGTTCTAATTTAGGTCTGCACCCGTATTTATTTGACTCTTACCGTTCAGTGAACGAGGTGGTGCGAGGGGAAATCCGACATTTCAGATGAGCAAAGTTCCGAGGGTGAAGGGCTGGAACCCGATCGTAGTCGTCTACAGAGCTGGCGATGTTAGAACACCCAAATGCGACACAACGTACCGGCATTTTTCAAGTTATACAAAAGAAAATAGGCGATCTTGAAGACAATTGACACTGCATGCTAATAGCAGCGGCAGACAACCGTGCTGGTCTACGTCACGACGTCGCATGCGTAAGTACCCGGATGTCCCTTGACGAAACACGGCGCCAATTTTAAAATCACTTTAAAATCAAAATTTCATAGATTTATCATTTTGCTTGTAAAAATGAACATAGTTGAATGAGACAACATACAGGTAGTCCCCGATTTACGAGCGGGTTCCGTTACAACGAGGCGCTCGTAAACCGGAAATCTCGTAATTTGGAACGGCCGCCACGTGTCTCGTAAGTCCGGAATTTCGCTCGTAAATTGGAACGGTTTTGCTAGCGCGACTACGAACACTCGTTTTTCATCGAAAAACTGCTTATGAGTGCATAAAAATGATCGGAAACGTGTGTCCACATGTTTAGCTAACGAACTGTGGTGAAAAAACACAGAAAAACTCAGTATTTTTTGCGTTTTTTCAAAAAATTCGCCAGCTCGTAAGTCCGGAACCTCGTAGATCAGAGCGCTCGTAAATCGGGGACTACCTGTATATATGTTGTGCCACTTTATGCATAGTTCCAAAATCATGTCACACACCCTTTAAGTTAAAAGTTGTTAGCGTCAACTAGCACCAATCAAAGTATTCATGATTTTATAACCCAGATTATGGGTTATTCGTTTAAACTGGATTTTTAGTGGCTAAAAATGAACAATTCAGTCATTTCAAGCCCTTTTTTGGTAGAAAACTCTGTATGCAGGGTCAAACTGATAACCCTGCTTGATGTTACTGTTTACCTTCTGTGGGCTTGAATTCCTTAATGTCTTCATTTTCAGTTTTGTCACTGGACATGGTGTCCTCGGAGGCTTTGGAGTCTGGTGTGTCAATGTCCTCGCTGTCGGCCCCTGCATCGCTGTCGGTCATGCTCAGGTCAACACCCTCATCACTCTGACTCTTCTGTTGGTCCTCTTCACTGCTGTCACTCGCATCTTCTTCCTCCTTCTCCTCCTCATCACCGTCATCCACCTCCTCACTGTCCTTTGATTCATGCTCTTTGGACTCTTGGTTCTGGCTGTTTTCATCTAAGCTGTCATCACTGACTTCTGCTTTGTCTTCATCAGACTTTGAGTCCTTTGATTCCTGATTCTCGTGATCGTCGCTTTCAGAATCTGTGAATAGAAAATAAAATGTTATACATTTTAATTTTTGATTAGTATGAGTCAACATGAGAAATGTGTCCTTGTCAAATACAAAACCACTCAAAGCCTTTAGGAGGTACAGTAAACTTAAACTAGATGTATTCCATTTACCGGTATGTCAATGATTTGATAAAAATGATAACATAGCAAGAAATGTAATAACAATCAGCTTTAATTAACCATAGACATTTTAACAAACCAAATAACTGACTTTGGTGAATAAAAAGAGAGATTTTTTGTGGATTATTTTTCTCCTAAATACTGAACAGTACAAAACAACTTTGCACTTAGAAGATGCATCTATAAAATTTACTAATTTACTATTTAAAAGGGTAACACAACACACAAGTCTGAAATAACTTGTTCATTAAAAACCCTTCCAAGGGATTAAATTATATGTTATAAATTTGAAAAATTGATTGTAAACCATTAACTGTAGTAAGAAAAACAGTTTATATTTCATTTACATGTTTTTGATAGTTACATCATGTGTTCTCCATTATTATGTCACAGTATTCACGTTTCACTGTTCTCCATAGGCTCTTTTATTTAATTTAAAAATTTTAAATAAATATCATGATTTGAATGTTGATGTGTTTTGGACTGAAATACATTAAATATTTGATGTAAATTGGATTTGTAGCTTTTTTGGTTTAGTGCACTGAGATACATTTTCGGAATTGGGGCTGCATAAATAAACTAAACAGAGTTGAATCCAATCATTTAAGATAATTTACTGTCGTAAATCAACTAGAAAAAAAAGTGCCATCGCTTGATTCATCTTCAGAGAAAAACATCAGGCCAAATATAAACGCTTTAATAACATAACAACACGGTTTCTTTTTAGGGAAAATGTTTAAATCTGAACCAAACCCACAATATTTCTATGGGGAAAAAAATCAATACTTTTAACTCAGCATAAATTAAGTTTATTTTTTGTCAGGTAAAGTATAAATGCTTTTTGTTAGAAAATTAAATAGAAAAAATGTGGAGGCAGTACGGTAATAAGAAACAAAAACCTGCCAGGTCATCGGTTGCTATAGTGATTCCCGCCTTTATGTGTTTCTTTCTTGTTTCGTTTGTAGATGGTTTCAAAGTTAACATGACCTTTTCTTGTATATACTGTATACAGTACAATCTACTCATATTAAAACTGTATCAAGGCTGTTGTTCAAAGTATTTGACAACCATTCAATTTTCTTTTTTTTTTTATCTACATCTATGGATCTCAGAAAGAGTAGAGTTGACTTTGAAAATGTTTGTCAAAAGTTTTGTGAAACACCAAAACTGGTATTCACTGCAGCAATCAGGGACTCAGCAAGTTCTTGTTTAGCATATTTTTCTGTTTTTGACTAAAGTCCCTTTATAGTTTTAGCAATTGTGCTACATCAGATTAAAAATATTAATGAAGAAACGCTGCTTGAATTCTTATGGAACTAATTTATTGTAAATTGAATTTTGTTTCAGTAAAAGTGACTATCACTAATTGCAGTTTTAGTTTAGTGGCTATGTGCACTTATTTACAGTACTTTTGAGTTGTGTGGTTTTTTTAAGTGTTTTTTATATTTCACTTTTCAGAACTACTTTTATACAGTACTGACTTACCATCTTCATTCACTTTGGAATCAGCTTCCTGACTTGGTTCGTCTGTATAGAAACATAAATAAATGAAACATAGCAAAAAGGTCAGTTTATTCACATTGAAGTTTGTTCACTAAATACACAGCATTTGAAAAATGTATGGAATTGAATCGAATTGAAAAAGACTCGAATTGAATCGAATTGAAAAAGACTTCTGGACTGAAGTCGAAACGTTTTCTGTTACAAATAAAGTCCAGTTGATCCTGAATTGAACACCTTTTTGATTTGAAAAAAACAACTTTCTTCAGTGTGTGGGAAAAAGGAGATTGATTCCCAGAACAGACCATTACAAGATTACTGTACACTGTTATCAGTGTTCTCATCCATGTGAAACCCTGACCTGCTCTGACTCTCTCGACTAGACAAGTTAGTTTTATAGAATAATCTTCCTGTCCATGCCCTCAGCCCCTCACCCTCCATGTCTGATCTGTCATCCAAGGGTCCGCTGCAGGCACGAAGGAGTGTATCTGAGTCAAGGACTCTGCTTGAGACACGTCACCATATCATATCAACTCTATAATATCAAAATCAATCAGACCTTGAGGATATCAAAAACAACCAGTTCTTTCTGTTCCTCACTGACTGGTCCCATTAAGAATGATTACATGGGACCATTTATCATTCATAATCACAGTCAGTAAATAGAACAGAGTATAATGTCTAAATCTCCTTGTTTAGGTAGAACACAGATGATGCGTGATGAATGCATGAAAATACACATTTGTTTCAACAAGTGTTAAATAGGCAACTAAAAATTATTTTTACAGAATCAACACAGTTTTCCGGTTAATAAGTTTAAATTTGGACTAAATTTATGTCAAGTCCCAAATTCCCAATGGAGCTAACAGAAAATAATTAAAATAACTTTGATTATTGAGCAGTTAAAAAGAGTAGTGATTACAGTATTTATTATTGCAGTTTTGTTTTTGTATACCGGTACTTTCTACTTTCTTGCAGTTTTTCAGATCACTATTACAAAGAAGGGATATATATATA